>OY253756.1:5845160-6145815 GCA_958009045.1 Oxytorus armatus
AATCAGCGAAACATTTCTGATCCAATAGAGTATCGAAATATTGCAAAAAAGGAAAAAAAAATTTTTGTCATTTTTTGCTGCCTTATTCAGAAACCTCAAAATCGTGAAATGTCAAATGACCAATATTTCAATTATTTTGGCCGCAGTGTCACCTTGAAAATCGACGAAAAAAATGAGAAGTGGAGAGATTCGTGAAAATCGATAGTCCAACTTAAAAAATCAGTGAAAAATCGGAAAAAAACCGTAGCTCAATAAACGAAGTGGCGTTTTAAAGGTTGAACGGTTACGAAAAGATTGAATACAGAATGGGGTTGCAGTTCCATCGGGAAGCAACGTCACAGCGATTTCTGTGCAGCCCCTTATTTTTGGCCAACGTGCAAAAGAATTTTCAATCTTTAAATTTTCTTTTGGGACGCTATATCGATGTATTTTTACTCGCTGATCACTAATTCAGTAGCCAGTTCCCTGAGAAACTCAAAATTCCGTTGAAAATCACCTATAAAGTGATTTTTTCGATTTTCGCTCGAAAATTAGCCTGGAATACGAAAAAAAAAGAAAGAAGAAATATCACTACTACTAACTACGAATGACCGAAATTGACCGTGGACTTTTTAGCATAAGAAGGCGCTAAATAGCGAGAGCGATGCTGCGAAAGGAAGAAAACCTAACCGCGAAAGAAAAAAAAAAAAAATACAAGAAACGGTACAGTAGCACGACTGCCATAACGTAATTTTGACAGAAATAACATCGCGCGAGTCGCAATGTACACAGACCGGGGTATATAGGCCCCGAGCGCGCAAGTTCTTACCAAAGAGACAATAAGTAGTAGCGTGCACCCCGCCCCCCCCCCCCCCCCCCCCCCCCCCCGACAACGACATCCCACCGCTCACGAGAATCTCTCGCGCTCTTTTCCCCGTATCTTAGAATAGTTTAGTACAACATCAGTACCGAAGCCTCCCTCTCCCTCCCCCTCCCATTCCCATTCCCTCAACCCATTCGCACTTTACTTCGTTTCGCTTCGACTCCGCTATCTTCACTCCACTTTCTCCGTGCCATTTGTCTCTCTTCCCCCCCCGCCGCCGCCCCTTTTTGCTTCGCTGCTTGCATTCGCGGAAATTCTACACCCAACCTCAATTTTGTCACGGTTAAAAATGATTTTACAACCATTAGGCTGTCTAACGAAAATTCTGTCTCTTTCTATCGTCGTATATTCCGTCGTAATGAAACTTAAAAGTGTGTATTTTGTAAATATTGTTCGAAAATTTGATATTTCGCCAAAGAAACAACGTCGACTAATGAAGAAAGGAAATGAAAAAACTAATTCGTAATTGTAATTCGATATTTCGTGACTACGAATGAACAGGGGATGAAAGTACGTTCTTTACACATTGGCCAGGAGCGTTACAAAGTTCCATTTCATTTCTCTTCTTTTTTTTTTCCTCTTTTTAATGCTTAAAAATCAGGGAACGATTACGAGCATGCGCGCGATCAGCATTATTTCCCCGTGGCATTGCTAGTGTGGCCCCCGGTGTACGCAATTCACGAACTTGAGCGAGGATTATAAAAGGGTTATTCAGCCGGGAGACCTAAGGATTAAATGATAAAAAAGGATGGCAAGCTGAAAGGAGAGAGAGAATGAGAGAAAGACAGAGAATTTCGTGCCAGCATATATAGGAACCCTGAAATACGGGATCTTTTCAGACATCGGGGCTCTTTTTGAAAATTTTAAACCCCTCCTACCCCCTCTCTCTCACTCGCCGTTCTTTTTTATCTTTTATATATGTATTTTTTTTTCTTTTTTTTATATATATTCCCCTGGTTTTATACGCGGAGGCCCGAAGAGTTTCAAGAACGTGCGGAATAAAAGGGTTCCCGGGTCTGAAAGACCCACGTGAGAGAAAGAGAGAGAGAGAGAGAGAGGGAGAAAACCTGAGCCAAGGGCCCGTAGAACGCACACGTTCGACTCGTGTATATCGCCCACCCCCCTTCTTCAACCCCCTTCCGCAGCCGTCCGTAGCCTTCCGCAGCCATCCGTAGCCTTCCGCAGCCCCACTACTCTTTCCTCCTCGCTGCACCGTTTCGGCCCGCAAGTAGTTTCACATATTTTTTTAAGATTCTTCGTTTTAAGCGTAGTCACGTTCGGAGGGGGTTGCGGGGGGGCAGGGATGAGGGCTATTTTTGAATGTGAAAAATTGTATTCCCATATGTTCGCGGACCTTCTTCACTTTTTTTTTTTTTTTTTTTTTTTTTTTTGATGGCCAAACCCACTGCGAGAGACGAAGGTGTGGGCGAGGGTGGCCTTACATCACTCTTCTTCTCCTTCTCCTTCTCTCTTTATCTCGGTTCCTCGTTTCTACTCCTTTTTCTTTTTCGTCTTCTTCTTCTGTTTCTTTCACCTCTTTCCACGACATTGCCCCGGTACATCAACAATACGACGTGCATACAGGGTGTTTCGTCTCGATTCCAGCTTATTTCATGATTCAGTTTGGATCAATCGAGTTATTGTGATTAATGATTTTTTTTTTTCAATCAAATACGGGGTTTTTATTTTTATTTTTTTTCATTTTTCTTCAGTGAAATACGACAGATCGCTTTGTAATCTAAACATTGCGATCCTTCTATCCCCCCGATGAAATTGAACATTGGCAAAAATTCTTTTGAAAACTCACTACACGTTAGTTCAAGAAAATAAGTTTCTTTGGTCGGCAGTCGGGCTTGGCGTTTGTTGCGATTGAAAAATTAAAACGAAAAACGTTAACCAACTTGGAAAAACCATTAAAAATGTGAAATCAAGGAATCACTCGAGTTGGGACATCCCGTATAAATTATACGTGTAAAGATATATGAGGGATGGCGGGAAGGAGGGGAGGGGGGAGAGAGGGTTGAGCACACACGAGACTGCGAGCACGTGTTTGTCTTCTTTCGCAAAGAAAGGTATAGTAGGCGGAGGTAAGGAAGAAGAAGAGGACGAAGAAGAACGTAAAGAAGTAGGGTCCCCCGGGTTAGCAAGACTGCCCCCCCCCCTCCCTTATAAGTGCCATCGAGAAATATTCGACAATTTTTAAACTCGTTTCTGAACACATTCAAACGTCGTCTGGGGCAAGTATTTCTCGGAATCGGGGACGCTCCCTCAACTCTTTTGGGATGTTATTTTCTCTTTTTTTTGTTTTCATTTCTTCATCCTCTTCTTCCCAATCTCCTTTTCTCGTGTGTGCCCCCCCCCCCCCCCCCCCCGGCTCAACAAAAGTCGCGAAAACCATCGATCGCGAGACTCCGCGACGTCAGCGCGCGTGATTGGTCGCGAGGAAGCTTCGAAGATTTTCGGTGATCGATAGCTCGTTTTTACGCTAACGAACGAAAGAAAAATTGCATAGTTTCTCCGACCAAATGAGAATTTTCGATAATCAAGCTTTCGCTATGAATATAAATCGCTTTTTGATTTAAGGGGGCTGTCTCGATGCTCTGTGCATTGGTTCGAGTTAAATCGTAGCGTCGTTTTCACCCCGTGCGCGACCATACGGAGGGTTAAAAACATTTTTTTCACCCTCTAACGGCTGGATAACTCTCAGGTAACAAGGTGGCGCGTGAATCGTCGGGAAAATCACCGTAAAATAATAATTTGATGACAATAAACCTGTGGCGTTTTATTGGTATTTAAATAGTTCAAATTTTCCCGCGTTATAACGTAAAAAAAAGTTCATTGTAAACTCGTGGCTTGTTTGATGCCAAAGATGAGGATTTATCGTTGCTTCACGTTTCGCCGGAAGTCTTTATAGTTTTTTTGTCGTTCTCCACCTACCAAAGTATATTCCCCCAACCACGAACCCGCTCTTCGACGATTAAGATTGCTCGGCGTTTCGATAATTTCGAGTAGCACTCGACGAGACGCGCACACCGGCAAAGCGAACGCATCCACTGTGAGATCTTTCCCTCTCTCTCTCTCCTCTCTCTCTCTCTCTCTCTCTCTCTCTTGCCGATGAGACACGGGGATTCCCGGCTCGATCTTTTTCCTTTTCCCTCTCGTTTGTCCCAGAGAATGCGAGTCGGCGAGTCGCCTATATACGCTGTGACGAGAGGATCGCAACGCGGGCGGTCACCGCAGGGCAGTTATCGACTCATCCCCAAAATCGTTGAAATCGCGACGACGGAAAAACTTGGATTCCCAAGTTTATCTCGCGGTTTCGTACCTACGTTCGTCTCTTCCCCCTCTGCCGTCGCAATCGTCGTTCCACGTTCTTTCTTCACAATTTTTGTCACAAAATCCGCATGTCGAACGACGAAATTGTCGTGGAAAAATTGTCCTCTCTCTCCATTGCTCTCTCGTATCATTCTTCAAGATCCTCTTGATCATTTGCCGTCCACTTTGTTCTTCTTTTTTTTTATGTATATCCCACCAACTATAGCGAATAACGCCTGAGAGAGAGTAACAACCAGTTTTCGGGGTTCTTGCGCCGCACCTCTAGCGAGTTGTTGCCGTCGGGATAAAAGCCCCTCCCCGCCGGCCCATACACATACTTGTGGGTCGACGTACTTTCGAGGCTCATAACTCTTGACTATTGGTGCATCGGTAGTGTTCGTAAATCCTTCGATATTGTCCTAACAGTGCCATCTAGTTGTCAATCTTTGATTAGCATCACACATTGCTCGATACAATAGATTTCTGGTATTAACTTATCGGTATACCTTTTACAAAGGGCTCTTCTGCAGAATCAGCAGTTACTTATCGACAGTGATACCGTCAATTCACCGATAATGCAGTTTTTCCACGATTACTCTCGCGATAACATTACATCGTTTCCTACCTTACCGACAAACGCTCCGACGTGCGTCGGTTAACTATTGCGCGGGAAATCTATCGTACCGTTACACCGTCACATGCCGAGCCTGTAACAATAACGTTGTTTGAAAAGAAGAAAAAAAATATATAATAATGAGAGAAAACATTAGAGCTTGGTTTTTCTTTCGGAAATTTATATCTCTCGCAGTTAATGACTGTTTTAAGAAGAAAAAGAAATAAAAAAATTGTTTCTCCCCCGCAAGATAACAACAGATGTTTTTCTTGTGTTTCAGCATTATTGAGGCAGAGCATGTCACCGGTGGCGGAAAATCTGATAGGTTCGAAATCAACGGCGCCGCAGCCGATAATAGATTATTCTCGTTACGTGAGACGTTTCTCATCTGGCCAAGAGTGCGGTAGCTCGTACTGCAAGGAATTGGGATGCAGGGAACACTTTCACTGTTTGGATTGCAGCGGTAGGGTATTCGTTAAGAAGGAAGAGATGATAAGGCACTTCAAGTGGCACAAGAAACGCGACGAGTCGTTGCAGCACGGTTTCATGCGTTACTCACCGACCGACGATTGCGCGGAGAGGCATCCGAGCCGCTCGTGCCCCCACAATCGCAAACAAACACATTATCACTGTATACACGATAATTGCGACAAGGTCTACATTTCGACGTCCGACGTGCAGATGCACGCGAATTATCATCGTAAAGATTCGGCAATAATACAGGAGGGCTTTCAGCGTTTTCGCGCTACCGAAAGTTGCGCCACCGATTATTGTCCATTCGCCGGACAACGAACGACGCATTTTCATTGTCGACGAGCCGGCTGCCGGTTCACATTCAAGAACAAGGCTGACATGGGTAAGGGTTCAATAGGTTCTCTCGTCAATTCAATGACATTTTACATCACCGGGTAACCCCTCCTTCCTTCCTGCCTTCCTGTCCGTCGGCAAGTTAGTTCGTACGCCAGGGGCTCGCGTCCTCGATATCTCGATGCCGCGAGTTGTTCGTAATCGAACGATACCTCGAATCGACCGATCGATTCTCGTACCCAAGACATAACCCTAAACTATAAGAAGCGCCCTCGCGACGCCATTTTCCCCATTTTAGTCGAAGTATTATACTTCAGAAGGTACGCACTTTTGTCATCTTTCACAGCACGTTTTTCTTAAATTGAAGCGAAAAAAGCAATACTTCCCAAGCATATGCTGTTTCGTTGATTCAAAACTTGACATTTACGATATTATTTAAAAAAAAAGTAGCGTGTACAGTGAATTCTATGAAAAATAAATACTAGTTACGCCATCGGGAATTAAGTTTAAAACCTAACAAGTTCAGTGCCATTATCCGCTCGTTCACCGTACGAGCGCGACAGCCATTTTACGAAACGCGCCGGCCATTTTACGAAACGCCACTGACCAATCTCGTTCTTATCACAATTTTTTCGTTGTTTCTTTTTCTTCAGACAAACACAAATCGTACCACATCAAGGACGAGCAACTGTCGCGTGACGGTTTCAAAAAATTCATGAAGAACGAAGCGTGCCCATTCGAGCAGTGTCGCTTCTCCCGCGTCTGCAATCACATACACTGCATAAGACCCCACTGCAGTTACGTACTTCATTCCTCGGGACAGTTGTACTCGCACAAGCGTAAGCACGAGCGGCACGAGTCCGAGTTAGCTTATCGTAAGTACAAGCAGGTAGGCGGAGTCGGTGGAACAAGAACGGCATGGGCACCCGAGGATCTCGGTGGTCAGAATTTGGCGCTGAGTTTGAACGGCGAGAGTTCGAACGAGGGACGAGGTTCGCCGTCGTATTACTCGATGGAGGATTCCTTTCAGAGCGCGAGCGATCTCGCAATGGATCTAACAGCGTCGACAGCGACGATGCCGTTAGGTAGCCTGGCCGGTGGTAGTTCGACGATCACCCTCAACGAGCAACCGCCACGTTCGCCCCAGCAATTAACTGCCGCTGAGCTCGCTTATCTCACGTCGGCGTCTGCCGATTGTTCGTGCAATCATGGCCGCGAACATCATCATTGTGGTCTCGAGCGTTGCGGCGCGATCTTACGCGACCCCCGCGAGGTACGCGAACATTTGCGCGAACACGAGACCCAGGAACGCATCACCGACGCTTTCTTCGAGGAGGGCAATTGCGACGACAGCTGTCCATATTCGGACAAGGAGCGACACTATCATTGCAATTGGGAAAATTGTCGCGAGGTTATACTCGCCACTGACAAGCCCTTCAGACGATTGCAACATTACAAAATTCACGAGTACAGCCGGCAATTGAATCTCTCGTCCGCGAATCATGTTATATCATCGGACGTCACGCTCACCCATCTGACAAATATCGACGCGATGTTTAGGCGCAAACGCGGTCGTCCGCCGAAAAATCGCGTTATCGAGATATGGTCGGGTGGCGATCAAACGAGCCAGACTCAGGATTCGCCACAGGCGATATTCACCAGTTTTAAATTGCCAAAACCCACACCAACGCCATGTGCAATTGGCGATGAGCGCGATGGTAGCGTGTCGCCCGACAACAGTATCACCGGTGAAACCGATGGTTTTTCCACGTTCAACGTTGACAGCTGTCCCGATCCCGCTTGTGTTCTTCGAACAACGAGGCATCATCATTGCTCGCAATCACGCTGTCACTTCTCCACCGACAGGCCCGATCAGCTACTGATGCACAGCAAAGATTTTCACGACAACGTCGATATACCGAGTGGCTTTGCGTTCTACGATAAATTGGTCGATTGCCGGCTGCCCGGTTGTCACAGTAATCGCGTCAACAGGCACTTTCATTGTACACGAACGAATTGCGGCTATTCGTTCGTACGTTACTCGACGATGGGTCATCACGAGAAGCAGCATAGTAGCGCCGTTAATGACAGCTCGAACGAACATAATTCGCTCGAGGTTTCGTCACGGGAAATCTCTTGTCCGACGACAACCAACACGACGATTTTGATCGGTGATACGTCGAAACCGAGGATTCAGGTGAAGAATCCGTCGGAATTGATTGACAAACCGGATCACGATGATAGTCGATTGATCATCGATGACAAGGACACGGGAACCGGCAGTCCCGATCCCAGCAAGACTACCGGTGAGAGTTTATTTCATGTTTACCGGTTCACAGTCTGTTCTCTTCATTCTTCCTTTCGACGTTTCATACTTTTTGTTTTTTTTTAATCCGTACACCCGACGCAAGGATCGCACGCAAGCATGACATCTCTCCGACAACACATACTTTCGTTTGCATCCACCTCTCGGAGGGGTTGTTTTATTTTATTTTTTTTCTTCTTGTAGCTAAGTTACTTGAGATGATGCTTCTTTTAAGGAGGTTTTCTTGTCGCGTCATAGTCATTCATTCTGCTTCCAACTGGTGTATCTGTAGGTGCATTTTTTTACCTAAACGTTACTTTATCAAACTGGGTTTTTTTTATGTCGTTGAAGTTACGAAGGTTCTTGCAAAGAAAAAAAAATTTTGTTTAAAGTTGACGGCACTTACTCGTACGTGCGGGAGTATATATTTGCACAAAAAACACATGATTTAGCCTGCTAATAGGCTTGAACGCCGATAAAATGAGACTCTGAGTCGGTTTTGTTGAAACAAAAAATATAAATCTTTCGTCCCATTTGAAGGTATCGGTTGCGTGTCCTCTTTGATAGTGAATCGTATGGACTTTTACGACTCTCTAGTATGTGAAAAAATATATAAACCGAAATATATCGGAAGGGAAACTTGAGGAGAGATGGTCGGAGCGAGTCCATTCTAGAGCAACTCTGGTAAAAAATCTTTCGCTCTGACCACCGCTCCTCAAGTTTCCCTTCCGATATATTTCGGTTTATATTTTTTTTCACATACTAGAGAGTCATAAAAGTCATCACGGTTCACTATTAAAGAGGACACGACCTTCGAATTGGACGAAAGATTTTTTACCAGAGTTGGTCTAGAATGGGGTCACTCTGACCACCGTTCCTCAAGTTTCCCTTCCGATATATTTCGGTTTATATATTTTTTCACATACTAGAGAGTCGTAAAAGTCATCACGATTCACTATTAAAGAGGACACGACCTTCGAATGGGACGAAAGATGTTTTTTTTCAACAAAACCGACTCAGAGTCTCATTTTATCGGCGTTTAAGCCTATTAGCAGGCTAAATCATGTGTTTTTTGTGAAAATATATATTCCCGCACATACGACGAGTAAGTGCCGTTAATTTGAAACATTTTTGTTGCAAGAACGGTCGTAACTTCAACGACATTTTTTTTTTCATTATATCGTTGGAATCGTTAAAACGCGAAGCAGAAAATTTGTTAACCGAGTAAAAAATAAATTTGTTATCTGACCGCTGATCTGAAAACGCTGATAAAGGACCACTGTCGTCAGACTCCTAATTAAATTCTCGTTGCATTAAATTCTCGTGGCAAAGCTCGAACGCTTCGTTTCAAATATATTTCATGCGATAAACCTTGCAACGAGACACCTCCTTAATCGCGAAGAATTTTCTTTCTTTTTCTGTTTTTTTTTGTAATAATGATGATGTTTATTGAAACAAACGCACGCATGCCATCGAGGAGAATCGAACGGTTCAGGCTGATAGATGTCGAGCGATCGCGACAACTATTGACTGGTCATGATACGCTCGAAAATCAAATAAGGGTTGGTTTTGATTTTGGGATTCGTTACAAACGTTAACTTGCGAAATTTGCGAAGAAGAAAAATACTAACAAACACGATTATCAGACGTCGGAAGCCTGGACCCTTTATTCCTTGACGCTACGCATTTTCCGCATTTTCCGAATTTTCCGTACTTTCTGTTGTTTCATCCGCACCCCTCTTGTTCCGCACACGCGCTTTCGAGAAAGGCTGGTGTTAGCTCAGTGCTCTTCCTTTCCCACTGATCGTCCGATTGAAACCGTTCATCACTGTCCTCTGTTATTGTTGTTGTTGTCGTATTGTCGTTTAAAATCTCACACGAGGAATTAGATGGGCGGTATTTTTGAAGTGTTGGTTGTTTGGTTGATTGTTGCTAGTGGTGAGGGCGGCAGGCACCTATTATCCGGTCAGCGGACCGCCGTCGTGCGAACCCGCACTACCGGGCGCCGTTCTATCCATGCGAGCTTCCGTGCACCAAGGTTCGTGCCACCGATCCAATTGTTTTTTTTTCTGCCTTTTTTTTCTCTCTTTCGTTTTATATTTTTCGTTCCTCTTCTTTTCTACGTCGATTAGCCGAAAAGTTTTGTTTTTGTTGTATAAAAAGTAAAAGAAACGATATAACGAGTCCCTTTGCTTTGGACAAATACCCGCGACACTTTGATCGAAACCGTTAATGCTACAACTCCTTATTTTTCCCCCGCCCGTTTCGTTCTACTTTCAGAGACGCAATCGATACCGTCGACGAGCGCGAGTTCGGCCCACACGCTGTACGGACCCGAGCAGAGTTGCAGTCGGCCATTTTGCAAGCTCAAACGAAAGAATCATTATCACTGTAACGCATGTAATCAAGCGTTCTCGGAGCTCGATCGTCTGGTAGCTCACATAGCGAAACACTCGACGGGCGCCATTTTGAGTCAGCAACAGCACGAAATGGCGGCGTCGAATCCACCTCCGCCTCCTCCCCCGCTGCCCCTACCGCCGTTACCACCGCCACCGGTGCAACAGCAGCAGCAGCAGCAGCAACAATTGACGCCGGTCGTTGTTCCAACGTCGCAGCATCATCAGCAACAGATCCAGCACGATTATCTCGCGCAATTGTCGCACAAGCACGAATTCATGGCGCAAAATGCCCAAATTGCGCAGAACATACAGAGCTTTCAGAATATGCAGCGACAGATGCAACAGACGCTCGGTCAGATAAATCAGCAGCAACAGCAGATCAGCATCAAGGAGATAAAGCTAGAGAGCCCGAGGGCGATTAATCAGGATTCGAGCAGCGGCGGACAGGGTGGCGTTAAGAGAGAGCCGAGCGAGGGCTGTCGTGCCGACGAGATTGCCGGCAGTGTTTCGGCAATGGAGGCGAACGAGAATGGCCATTTGGTCCATCAGCAGCATCCCCAATCTTCCCAGTCGCAAGCAACGATTATCCAACAGTCGTCGAATCTGCCGAGCGGTTTCGAGCTCGATCTCACGCACGGCTTTCATTTTCCTAGTCCGGCGGTAATGGCCGCGATGAATCAACAAATCGCTCTCATGAATCAAGCCCTACCGCCGTTTCTTCAGCACGGCGGCATGTACGCCGCGCCTCCGGGTTTAATGTTCGCTCCAGGTTTACCATCCGCGAACTTTTTACCAACCGGCCGTGACGAAAATCCGTTGGCGTCCCTCGCCGCTAATTTGAATCTTAACAAACGCGCCCTCTCACCGCCCGATGTCAATTCACCGGAAGCGAAAAAACAACGATTGCATCATTCGATGAGAATGCTCAAGGACGAACCGGTGCCCGAGGGCTATGTGAGATTTCGTTTTAACGAGGATTGCCGTTATCCACACTGCGGCTATCGCGAGCATCAGACCCACTTTCATTGTATGCGACAGGATTGCGGCTATTCTTTCTGCGACAAAACTCGCTTCGTCCAGCATACCGCTCGTCACGAACGTCTCGACACCCTCATGGGCGGTGATTTTCAGCAGTATCGCGCCAATGTACCGTGCGGACGCGCACAGTGCGCCTATACCTCGAGCCTCGGCTCAATGCAGAACAAAGCGTCGCACTTTCATTGTCTTAAGTGCGATTTCGTTTGTACCGACACGAACAAAGTCGTCGCGCATCGGCGTCAACACGCGAAATTGGACAGTATCGCGGCGGCGGGTTTTCAAAAATTCACACCAAGTCAGCCGTGCGGCGCGTTACAGTGTCAGCACTCGGGCAAACAGACGCACTATCATTGTTTGCAGTGTCAGTACGCGGTTCTCGGATTGGCCCAGATGTCCGCTCACAAGTATCGCCACATGGACGGTTAGGATTTTCGTGAATTTGTTTTTTTCTCTGCCCCCCACCCCCATTGTTTGAACATTTCCGGTAACATTGTGCGAACCGGAAGTATGAACTGAAACAAAAGAAACAAACAAAATATCGAAGGCAAATTTCCTCTTTGGCAGAGGAACGTTGAGAGGGCCTTCGACGAATCACAATCATCCGTTGGACCGTCATTTTCGTCATCCAAAGAGCAAGGAGTCCATTTTGCAACGGGGGATTCCATTTTCGGCGGTCGCGAACACCCGGATGTTGGAATTTCCGACAAGGGGAGGAGGGTGGTGACTGTTAATTTCCCGGATCGACTCGAGAGGACGTTTTTTCGTTGTCCAATGCCCCAAGATGACAATGGATGCTGAATTCAAACAAAAAACAAATTGTTTATCGTTATGGCAAATTCGCCGACGTTCTCTTTCGCGTTACGAGAGGGGAATTGCGTTCGAGGACGATTTATTCGTCGCCTCAATTCCTTAAAAGCTCGTTTTTTTTAACCCTGCGTGACTCTCACGAGGACACCTAACCCGAGTCCCTTTGTTCCTGACGAACGACTGATGAGTGATTTTAATGGAAATCCAAAAAAAAAAAAAAAAAAAAAAACGTATATAGGAGACGGTAAATAAAATCCGAAAGATGAAAAGAGAGTGAGAGGCAGAGAGAGAGTGGGGCGCTTATGAAGCACGGTAGCTTTAGCACGAAGAAAAGACAAACATTGTAATATTTAATTAAGTAGAGGGGGCGGAGGTGAAGAAAAAGAGGGGTGTACAGTTTTTATTTTTTTTTGTTTTCGCAAAGGCGCTGAAGAGAAAAAAAAATCTTTGGGTACTTTGCCGTTCCTCAGGGGAGCATCTTGCTCTCTTTTGTTGTGTTTCGTTCTGTTTTTTCCTCTGTTTCCCATCCGTATACGCGTGAGACGCCGGGAGAGCACGTGTCGAGATGGGTCCGGACTCGAGTGAGAAGAGTCGAGAAGAAATGCGAAAGATATCTTTTTTTTCGAGTTTCAAACGTTGGTCCACGACTAGTCAACGTTTTACCGTTTATTTTTTATTTCCTTTTTTGTTTTGTTTTTCTTTTCTACATGATGCATTCTCTCACTTGTAATAGTGGGTCCAATGATCGATGAGGATTCGAGAAGGAATCTCTGGAGTATTGGAGAAAGAGAATTGAGAAATAATCGGCTGGCGAAATAAAAAAGAAAAAAAAAGAAAAATAACAACAACAAAAAAAAACACGAGTGGACGATTCACGAACCTCGAAGAATCCTCGCCTCGAGAGGTAACTAGACATTTTTTTTTTTTTCAAGACTATTAATGAAGTAAATATTAAAAAAGAGAAATAGTCAAAGGAAGAAAGAGCGATTTGACGAACGAAAGCGATCGATAAGGTCGCGGGCCTGGCCCAATTTGAGACGAAAAAAAAAGAAAAAGTATTTCGTTCGTGATCTACGTGTGTATATTGTAACTAGATAGAAACGAGAGATAAAATAATACACGTGACTCCGTCTCGGCGCAGCGTTATAATCCGTATTACAAGCAGTATTGAGATATCTTAATTAATGGGTGGAAAGAGAGAAGAAAAAAAAGAAGAAGGAGAAGAGAAACAATCGCGGAAAAGAATTGGTCACGCGAAATAATAAGATGAAGACTGCATATCTAGATGAAGAAAAAAAAGTGAGGTTAAAAAGAATTTGTATACTCCGAGATACGACATTTTGTCACGTCAAGTCGGCTTTCGAGAATCGTACGTAAGGGGGAACAAGAAAATAAAAAACACAAATTATGTCCGACGATTGCCGTGCAAAGAAAATATATCGCAGTGATTTTTTTTTTATTATTAAACACAAAGTGAACGGTCGTGTTCGATGTTTTTAACAAAGTATATTCAGAATATACTCTAAAGAGGAAAAAAACAAGCGAATAAGTGAAAATCGCTAGTACTAACAAAAAGTTGTCATATATATATATTCATATATATAACACGATGTATATTGTATGTGTATAATCGAGAATCGTTAATTCTTTAAGGGTATATAGAGATTAAGCGATAAATTTTAGCGCTTTTTATTATATATAATACAGAGAGAACAGAGAGGGAGAGAGAGAGCAATGCTCAAAAAGATCGAACATTCGCGTTCGGTCAGAAAGGTCTACAAAATGGCCGTGGCCCGACCACAAAATGGCCCCCACGATGCCAATAATCGTGAATTAACGAATCGGTCTCGAACGAACTTAAGTTTTTCACCGTTCGCTGTGTTGTTGGTTTCACAACAACGATAACAATAAAAAATAAATAATAAAAAATGATAACAAAAATAAACGTTTTACCGTACTGGACGACGAGGGAGAAAGACATACTCGACGAATTTACAAATAAATTGTAGAAAAACTCTAGGGTGCCTTTAGGGTTTTCCTTTTCTTTTTCTTTTTTTTTCTCCGCAAACACTAACTAGGATCGTGCCTTAGCTTTAATAAATGAAAAGGAGGATTAGTACTCTCGTTTTACTAGTTAAATAAACAAAAAAACGAAAAAAAAGAGAAAAAAACTATTAAAACTGGAAAATTTAATCGTGATAAGGAAGAACAATAATGCCCATTTGAATCGATGAACGTGAATGACGATCGTAACAATTGATAATAATGAATTCGTGCCCCTTTTTACTAGCAATCCCTCCAATCGACAAAAAAAATAACAACAACAATGAAGTTACAAAAAGACACAATGCGATAATAATTCTCGTGGAATCTTGTAATGAATAGTGCCTTAAAGGAGTTTTTACTGAGGGGAAACGACGTTTCGTCAAAATTACAAAATAAAAAAAAATCATAATTTACAAAAAGACACAACGAATAGCAAAAAAATGTTGAAAAGTAATGACATTTTGATTTCACAAGAAAAATTAAAAGAACAACAACAACTTGAGATACACAATAATAAACGGTCGAATTAGTTTAATCATTTTATGTTAATAGTAGCCATTCCATAGGAAGTACACACACGTTGATAGTCATCCATCCTGAATCCCAGTTCGTCTGACATTTTTATTTTCTTATTTTTTATTTTTCTTTCATTTCGTTTTTTTTTTTTTCATTGTATTTCTGAAAATGTATCTATCGCCAAAGTGCTTCCGGGTAGCAACGATACTGTGGTCGTATAGCGGTCGCGAAAGTATCTCTATTGACAAGAAAAAAAAAACAATCCCCGTGTATAGAAAGTGTCGTGTTTCCTCGCGGAAAGAAATTCTACACTTCTCCCCCCGTCGAGTTTCCAATATGATCATAACTCAGATTTGGCTTGTTTTCATTTGTTTTTTTCTTCATTTTCGCGGTTAATACTTTTTTTCATTAATCGTCAAACGTGTTTAGAAAGAAATTGCGCGTGTATTGCGATGTAAAAATGGCGGACGGATTTGGATCAGGTCATAGCAGCCATATGAGTGCCATACCACGAGTAAATCACGATTTTAAATAAAGTTTTATGCATAGATAGGGCGAGATACGAATGAAAAAAAAGACCGTAAGAGACAGCGAGAGAGAGGAATCGAGAAAAAACAATATAAAGACATCCCTGTTGTAACATATTTATTTTAGAGGTTAGGTCATTATATTACGAAAGGATGTATGAGTTCGCGAATTCTCACGAAATGGAGGCTTTTCGAGTGTATCGCCCAAAATGGCTGAGACGGCTCATCTCAGATGGCGTTGCGAACGCTCGGGGCAGAACAAACAAATTTCGAAAAATGTTAGTCTTCGCGAAATTCCATCGCGTATTTTCGTTGGTAATTTTGTGCTTGGGAAAGTGAGATTTAAACAAAAGAAAACAATTTTTGTTTCAAGTCCGAACAGACAATATAGAAAATCTGATAAATTGACATCGCGCCCTTTAGTGCGTTTACCTTCGGTATTACAGCAATCGAAGAATGTGAATTCCCAAAGCGAAAGAATAAATACGGTGCGGAAGAATGAAAGAATGTATGGAGTGTGTACGGGAGGGGAATAGATAGTCAAACGTTCAACCCCCTCGATAACGATAGTGGAAAAAATAAACGAACAAACAAAAAATGATAATAAAGATAAAAATTTAAAAAAAATCGATAGAACGAAGATATATAGTATATATACATAAATCGGTTGTACGTTAACGTTGTACATTGTTTCGAAGAACGTTACGGAGACGAAAACAAAAAAAAATTAAACGACGGAAGGGAACAGGCCCGAGTATACGAAAATCGTGCGATCATTAGTATTAAACAGATGTGAAATGATTTAATTGCGAAAAACAAAAAAAAAATAATGATAAAAGAATAATGGGGAAAAAAGAGTTTAAGGCTAGGAACGAAACAAGAATAAAAAAGAAAACTCGAGAGAAGCAGTACTGCGGATGTACGAGAGAAGAACTATTACATAATTTTATCGGTCATATATCATTATTAATTAATTATTGATTAATATCCTCTATTATTATATTATTATTATTATTATTATATTATATTATGGATAAAAACCACACCTTATGTAGCTGTGATTTTGCTTTGAAAAAGTAAATATTAAAACCATATTTATAGCAAAAAAAAAACAAAAATGGCCTCGACGGAAAGCTCTTCATTTTTCACTCTTTGTTTCTTCCGGTAACGTATGATTTAGCTGCTCCTCTATCGGATAAAAAATGATAACGAGAAGCGTGCAAACATCACGAACGACGTGCATCCAGCTCGTTGGAAAATAAATAAAATAAAAACACGGACAACGAACTCTGCGTGCGTGGGAAGTATAATCTCTGGAAGCTTCGAGAATCTTTCTGCAACAATGTTTCTCGTCATAATGTAAATATTACCACGACAATTATTTATATATACATTTCCCTTTTCGCACCATTTCGTGACAAAAATCCTAATAAAACAAATCTTGGATGAACAATATTATCCGAACTCCTCGACAGCGGATCAACGATCAATTGTCGTTCAACCAGATAATTAAGGTATTTCCTGTTAACAGGAGATTTCGTCAAAACTGAGTCTGAGTCTATGTGTATCCAAGATCGAAGAGATTCGGCGCTTGTGTTACGACGAAATTTCGTCCATAGTACGAGAACGATTAATATTATCGCTTCTTTCTCGGTCCGGGGATAGGCCAGACGAAAATTTTATTTCACCGTACGACTGGACATTAGACCTAATGATTATGTCATTGACCGTGCGATATACGTACACACGCGGGCCAACGGTAACAAATTTAGAGCCTAATTGAAAAACAAAACAAAATTTCAGCGCAGAAAAATGAAACAGTTTACGGAATGCCAAAGTCCACACGGGACGTTGTTTCCCAATATCTGGCGCGGTTAAAAATAATATAATGAAACTGTGAGGATCTCGCGTTATTGAATTTATCGTGAAATAATTTTTTCTTATTTTTCATTTTATTTATTTTTCATCATTCGAACAATAAGACGAGTAAAGAGAAAAGAATTTTTCTCCGCTGTCGTTTTATCGGGATGTGCATGAGAAAGGTGTTGATTTACTCGCGCGGACGTGAGTGGAATTGCGTAGTTGTCTCGTGTTTGGGCTCTAATGAGATAAACGAGGTGTTGGAAGCCGCGAGAAAATCCCGGGGAAGAACACGATACATCGATGAGCTTGTGTTGGCCGAGATGAACTGACAATTCTCATGACGTTAGTGTTTGCAATTGAATTATTAAAGTATTGGGGGAAACTTTTAACAATTGGCCTTGTCGGCAATGAGGGGGAATCATGAGGGCACTACGTTATTATTTTCATCATCGTCGTTAAGATTTTTTTATATCGTGCATTAATGATGAAACTAATTATTTCCTTGGTATATATGAGGCATTCCATGTCAATGCGGGCATCTGCAATTTAACGCCTATTTGAACTTTTCTTTAATACCTCACCGTTAAATAACTTTTTTAAACATCGTACGCTAATGAATAAACTAGTTGTTTTCTTAGTATATACGGTACATTTCATGTCAAATCAGACACCCGTAATTTAACACGTATTTGAACTTACTGGGAAGTTTGAAGTTAAATAACTTTATTATATTTTTAGTGACGATTTAACTAATTGTTTTCTTGGCATATATGGGGCATTCCATGTCAAATCAGGTGCCTATTATTTAACGCGTATTGAGCTTAATGTAATAGCATACGTTAAATAACTTAATATTGTTAATGACGATTGAACCAATTGCTTTCTTGGTATGTATGGGGCATTCCGTGTAAAATCATACACCTGTAATTTATTACGTATTTTGGCTTCCCTTAAGGGGGGAAATAGGGATAGGACAGCGTTTTCTCAATGATTTTCATGAATTTTTTTATAGTATAAAAAATGAATATAATTTATTGAAACTTTGAGAATATTTTATACATATATTTAAGTATATACTATAAAATATTAGCGACCCCATATTGCAGGTCACAATCAGACTCAGCGTTTTGCGTGCATTCTGGAAGCCGCAATTTTCATCTGAAATCAAACGAGGTTGGAATTTACTTTTATTATGTCTCTCTTCTATATGAACCTAAATGCTATAAAAAAAAATAGAAAATTGCATTTTTTACAGGGGTCAAAACAAAAAAGCATGATTTTTTGCCATTTTTTACAACTTTATTTGCAAAAAAAATTATTTAAAATAATAATAATATTCCGATTTTAGGTTCATATAGAGCGCAATACTATGAAGAAAGTAACTACCAATTTTCAAAACGATTGGTTGAAAACTTTTCAAACTAGCGTGTACGCAAGTTAAAAAAAAGTCGTTTTCAGAAAAACGCGTTTGAAAAAAATAGTACCAAGAAAAACAAGCAATATGGGGTTGCTAATATTTTATAGTATATACTTAAATATATGTATAAAAATGTTATAGTATATACTTAAATATATCTATAAAATATTCTCAAAGTTTCAATAAATTATATTCATTTTTTATACTATAAAAAAATGCATGAAAATCATTGAGAAAACGCTGTCCTAACCCTATTTCCCCCCTTAATGGCTTATAACAATAGAACGAGTCAGAATTTTCATTTCAAATTTTGGGAACATATTTTTCGATAGTTTTACTAACAATTTATGAAATAAAAAAAAATCGATTGTTTGAACCATCTAACCCTTTCCCCCCCCTTAATAGCTTAACGTTAAAGAACTTTTTTATATTGTTAATGACGATTAAGTTAATTATTTTCTTAATCTATATGGGGCATTTCATATCAAATCGGACACCTGTAATTTAATACGTATTTGGGGCTTCCTTAAATTAAAAAAAGCGCCCACGCATTAATAACGCTACGATGAATCTTCGGTGCCGGTATGTATAGTATATTTTATGATAAAACTTTCGGATCCCCGATCACGCGCGACACTCGTGGTCAACTCGTTTACACTTCGTGTCATATATATATATATATACACATATCTCTGAATTTTATTCCATGGTTAAATTCTTGCCACATGTGTCTTGTACTATGTAAAGATACTAATAGCTTTTATGATTGTTATGCTTTTTTTGTCCGTTTATTTTCACTCTGTCTCGCTTCACGCGTTTTACTCTCGCCCTCTCTATCTTTCTCTCGCGAGCGCTTCGTCGTTCCACGATTAGTCATAAACGGCAAGACTCGCGCCTATTGCATCAGGGATCGATGAAACGTTGCGTTTAAAAAAAAATCCCTTTTATACACCGTAACGTACACACAAGCAACAGTTTTATCGACAGTTTTACAGACAATCCGGCCTATCGCGGGACACTTCGATAACGTCGGTCTGCGACAATTTACGTCGTTGTTGGAATTATGTAAAATTATCGATATGATTTTTATGTATTATGTTTTTTCTCCGATAATTCTTATTGATACATCGATATACGGACAATATACGATTATCGATAGGGGAAATTTTATGCATTCATAAATTGTATATATTTTTTTTTTTTTCCGATAAATTCCCTTCACAGATTTAAGGGATCGGTTCCACAATTAAATTTCGCGGTATTTTTGTGAATTCATTCGAAAGTATATAAAAAGTATAATCACTGTATAAAAGTATATATATAATATCGTATAGAAAATTCCAAATGAGAGATTGTTCGAAATGCTTTTCTCTAAAATGGTTTGCACTTTTTTTCTTGTTTTTTTTTTTCCGAAATCGTAAAATATCGTAAACTTCAAACGGTCATAACTATCGTTCAGTTTGATGGATTTAAAGTTATTTCGAGGGTTTTGAAAACGTCGCGAATTCACTCAGAGAATAACACGTTTGATACATCCCGTGTTGTCAATCGTCGTCGCGCTAAGGGCGATTTTAGAAAATTGCGCGAAAATTCACGAACCGTTTTCACTAAAATCGTTAAACGGACTTTGAAAATTTCTAAAAAACCAACGATAACTCGTGGCTCAACGAGACAAGTGGCATTTAAAAGGTTGAAACGGTTACGAAGAGAATGAGCAGAGAGTTAAGTGTTGAAATTTATCGGGACGCGAAATTACAACGATTTTAGTGGAACAATTCATTTTTTTGACACAGGGGGAAAAGGTCATTGGATTTTGTTGCGAAAAAATTATATCGCTGCTTTTTTTTCCAAATGATCACACGCAAATACATATATTAATGAATTACTAAAAAAAAATCCAGACACATAAAAAAACAAGATATCTCGAGAATTCAAAGGTTATGATTCTCAGTCCTATACAGTGGCTCCAGGGTCAAATATGTATCGCAGAAATTTGGCTATTTTTGTATGTATATATACAGAGAGATTATATGAATTGTGTCAGCGATGACCATGGGTTTTCGAGACACTCAACCTAGTCGAGACAGCCGCGTGACGTGTTATTGATAAACATCAGTTTTGCTCAGTTCCGCGATCGACGATTTCTCGACAGATTTTTCAATATCGATAATCCAAGTCTGCCGTTGATGTTTGGATTAATTGAAGTAGGACACGAGATAAATATTGGTCGTTCGATTTTCTGGCTCATCCATCAAATGGTCAAATACATATAACAATAATGAACAATCGCTAATAACGATAAATCGCTTATAGCGAGCAGATAAAGCGCTAATAGCGAAGAATCGCTAATGGCAATAAATCGCTAATAGCAAAAAATCGCTAATGCCGAACAGAAAATGATTTAGTTCTCATCTTCATCATAATCTAAATGATTAAATACATTTTCCGTTGCATTATGCTCGTAAATAATGAAATTTAAGAAGCTCGCAAAATACTTTCGTGTTGAATCTAATGACTTATTTTTTGTACGTTAATCGAGCAGTCTCCGCGAATCTGAAACTTAAATTGTCTGCCATAATCTGGCATTGTAATAATGCAAATTGAACTTTGTCTAATAAGAGATAGGTTCTCGAGGGTTATCCGCGTTGACAATTGGTGGACCTCACTCCCAATAAAGATTATGTCTCGCCGTCTTCGACGATTACGGACTGCAATTATAGCCACGTGTTAGCCGATAGTTCGATCAAAAGTCAAAGCAGGAGACAGATGAAAAAAAAGAGTTCAAAGGACGTTCTGATCCACCGTTATCTCGGGCGATATGTAAATTTATAGATATTTCGTGAAATTGAGAAATTTATTTGCTATTTTTAAAACTCGACGGGACGATGCAGGCGTATCTTTATTTTTCATAGGTTTTTGTGTGCCTGAAAGAGAGAGAGAGATGAAATTTACAGAATTAACAAAACCAACGATACTTTCATTAGGAAAAATGTGACACATGGATTCCCTCCTTTAAAATCGATGCAGGCAAAATTTGTAAGTAAAATTTTGTCTGCACAGATTTTAAAGAAGGGACTCCGTGTGTCTCATTTTTCCTAATTCTAACTTCGAAAACTTGATAAATTTCAGGCCAACGGAGGGTGAAACATTTGGTGCTAGGCAGGGTCTAATAATCTCAAAACGGGACAGCACGCTCGAATCACGTGTTCTTTTAGTCTCTTTATCTCTTTCGCACTCACGTGGAGCACGCTTCGGCCACGTGATCAAGCGTATACCACCCACGAGCCTAAGGAAACACTAGTGACGGTGGACAGCCCTTCGAACAAACTTAGGGAACGGTGAACCTTTGGAAATTGACGCGAGGACACGGGCCTATTCGTCGAAGAGCCTCGGGGAAATTTTGAAGTAACCAATCGTGCGGCTGCGCGACGTTAGATCGATTGACCCATAGTCCGACAATGTTTTGTCAACTAGAACGAACTATTTCCTACGGATATCTACGAAACATCAAAAACATGATTGTAGGTAGTCAGATCCAAAACGTTACTTTTTACGAGTATCAAAATTACTTGTCACATAAACTCTAATACGTTGCCCCCTGCGAACGTACTTTTTGGTACGCAACGTTGCCCCTGAACTATGAAGTAACTTTGTACATAAAGTTGCGCCTGAACTACGAAGTAATTTTGTACACAAAGTTGCTCTGAACTATGAAGTAACTTTGTACACAAAGTTGCCCCTCAACTACAAAGTTATTTTGTACACAAAGTTTCCCCTAAACTATGAAGTAATTTTGTATACAAATTTTTCCCTGAACTATGAAGTAACTTTGGACAGAAAGTTATCTCTCTAGTACGAAGTACCTTTATATACAAAATTGCCTCTCTAGTACAAAGTAACTTTACATACAATATTGCTTAACCAGTAAGAATTAACTTTACATAAAATTTTGCTTCAATAGTACGAAGTATTATCGATAAAAAGTTGCTCAGCTATTACAAAGTAACTTTTCATTCAAAATTAATTACGTATCAGATCATAACTTTCGCATGATAATAGCTTTTGTAATACAAACATTGAAGAGTTGTTTCATCGTACGATGTAACTATGCATTTTTGATGAAACAAGGGTAAGTATTTGGTGTAGCTTCGTAGTAACACGACAATCATTGTTTATAAGCCAATGAATCCATATTCTATCCCGCTTTCATTCTTCTCTCTCTCTCTCTCTCTCTCTCTCTCTGTCTGTCTCTCTCTCTCTCTCTCTCTCTCTCTCTCTCTCTGTCTCTCTCTCTCTCTCTCTCTCTCTCTCTCTCTCTCTCTCTCTCTCTCTCATTCTTTCTTTCTCTCTCTGTCTGCTTCGGAGCACTCAGAATGGTTTAGCTTTGTTGGGCTTCACTCTACACTCGTGCCTTACACGTGAACCCTCACACAAACAATCCGTTACAAATATACGTACACTGCCGCATTCACGTAGACGCAGAGACGAAAATCCCCCGAGTTTGCTGCTTCGGCGCGTTGAACGGTTTAAGGCTTCCAGGCCAGAAAACGACCGAGCCTCGACAGTCCCATTCTCCCATTTGCGCTCTCAGTTATTGTTTGGATTTCGTACGAACAGCAGGCGCACGTCGACTCATCGTTCGTAAACACGAATTCACAAACAGAAAAGCCAAAATCTTTCGATCAAAGCTGTTTTTACAGTTTCAGACTTTGAACGTTTTCTTCGATATTCAGACAAATTGCGAAACCCGCACGCGGAGGGAGAGGGAAGAGCAAAAAAAAATCGAAACGAGACTGCGACGAGGTGGTGCTATATTTTTCTACGGATTCTCTCGGTGTGCACCGAAATAAACGACACACTGGGCAACATCGTGGCGAGTTTGACCGTTGGTGTGATTGCCTACGGTGTATCTACGATTTCACGAAATATGGGAATATTTCGTGAATTTCCTATTGTTTTCAATCTCTACAAAAAGTATAGTTAGGCCAAAAAAAGACATTACGAATTTTCCGTCGGTTGTTTGCTCGTTTTTTGTTATTTTTTTGTTCCTAACGTCGGTAATATTGTCGTACTATATATCAGCACATTTTTTCGGCACATGGAAGCCATTGTTGTTGTTTAAAGAGGGGAAGACATTGAAAGAAAACGAGGACGAGCTGTCGAGGAAGACTACATACATTTTTTGTCACAAGTGAGTATATCGTAATTAGGAAAATTGTTTTATTCATACGTATAATTCTGATAATAATAATAATTATTATTAATATTTTTATTATTATACTATGTATTATTACACGGAAAAAAAATCACTATTGCCCTGATGAATGTCTGGAGAGGATATTTTTGGAGCAGTTTTTACAATTGGAGTAAAAATTTTATCGGAGTAAGAAATTACACGTATATTTTGAATTTTTTTACACCGACACGTGTAAATTTTACTCCAATTGTAAAATTACTTAAAAAAAAAAATGTTTATATATTAACCAATGCTAAATGAAAATTGACTAAAAAACATTTTACTGTGTATTAGGAAGGGTTTTTCAAAAAAAGTTTAATACAAATATAAAGGGAAAGAAAACCACATTGTCGATCAGGTGCAAGGAAAATTATTAAATTTGTATAAACCTCATACTATTTTATTCTTAATTATTATTATTATTATTACATTTTTTTATGCTTTAAGATTGTAAATTAAGGGATAGCAACGCCATATTGGGATTAAGACGGGGGTGAATGCCTGGACAAGATATTTTTGGAGCAGTTTTTTCAATTGGAGTAAAAATTGTATCGGAGTAAAAAAATAACACGTATATTTCGCATTTTTTCACACCGACACGTGTAAGTTTTACTCCAATAGTAAAAATTACTTAAAAAAAAATATGTATATATATTAACCAATGCTAAATGGAAACTGACTAAAAAATATTTTACTGTGTATTAGGAAGGGTTTTTCAAAAAAAGCTTAATACAAATATAAAGGGAATGAAAGCCACATTGATCAGGTGCAAGGAAAATTATTAAATTTGTATAAACCTCATACTATTTTATTCTTAATTATTATTGTTATTATTACATTTTTTATGCTTTAAGATCGTAAATTAATGGATAACAACACCATATTGGGATTGAGACGAGGATGAATGTCTGGACAGGATATTTTTGGAGCAGTTTTTACAATTGGAGTAAAATCTTTATCGGAGTAAGAAATTACACGTATATTTCGCATTTTTTTATACCGACACATGTAAATTTCATCCAAATTGTGAAAAATTACTCAAAAAAAAAATCTGTTCATACATTAGCCATTGCTAAATGGAAATTGACTAAAAAATATTTTACTGTGTATTAGGAAGAGTTTTTCAAAAAAAGCTTAATACAAATTTAAAGGGAATGAGAGCCACATTGTCGTTGAGGTGCAAGGAAAATTATTAAATTTGTATAAACCCCATACTATTTTATTATTTATTATTATTATTATTACATTTTCTTTAATGCTTCAAGATTGTAAATTAAGGGATAGCAACGCCATATTGGGATTAAGTCAGGGATGAATGTTTCTAGATTCCTTGAAAATGAGATCCAATGCCCATATTCCTTTCCCCTCGTAAATTTTTTGCTCTCCCCTCTTCTTCTCGTTTGTTGCAAAGAATTCTCCGTAAAAACCGGAAACGAGTTTCCTTATTCGTCACAATTGTTCACCGGGGAAAAAATCTTTCGCGTTACTCATTAATGTCTGACAAATCGTTTCATATATTCTTGTATTTTGCATTTCACGTGTATAGTTCTTCGCGAAAGGTTGCTAAATGATGAAATTAGGAGGCGAACGAAAAATAAGCGCTAAATAAAAAAGTCGGTCGTGGTCGGCGGGCGGGAGAGGGGTCGAAAAAATGAGCGTGTTATTTCTACCACTGGAATATTAACCAGACACGTCCCGATTTTATTTCTCTGAATAAGAAATAATAAAATGCAAAAAGGTCTACGCGCGTGAGAAAGAGAGAAAAAAAAAATTATGCTCGCAATCACCGACGTTGCGAGCACGTGGCCATCATGAAAAGTACTGACGGTCGATAACGTGGTATTGCGAAATTTACAGCACGTAAATCGCGAAAAAAAAAACAAAAATTCCTCGATCAGCATAAAAGTGCTGATCGAGACAACTCTCTTTTCTTTTTCTTCCTTTTCTCGAAACCTTATCGCGCTGATTCGCTAAAATAAAATACTCTTTCTATTGCATCTTTTCCTCGCTTAAAATATCTTCTCTCACTTGTCCCCAGGCTAAAGGGCAAAAGACAAAAAATATATGTTTCTTGCAGCGAGAAAAACCATACTGACAATTGTGCCTAGCAGGGAATTAGTTTTTCTCAATATTCGATAAACCACGAATGAGCGAATTCGAATATCGATCTCGATTCAGGAAAAAAATCAAGGAACGTAAAGAAAAATAAGTTTTTAATTTACCGTTCACAAATGTTGTATTTTTTTCAGTCGATTTCCACTTTCGATTCATTCAATTTGCAGACAAATTTACATTACGAAAAAAATGAATATTCTTTGATCGCCATAATGTTTATCTCGAATGTTAAAAAATCTAATTCTTGTTTTCTTGGCAAAATACTCGAAACAGTTGTGACTCGACCGAAAAAAAATCAATAAAAACAATTCGCAGGTAATCGGGAATCGGTTATTAATCATTTAATCAATCAATAGACGTGACCTTCGAGAGATAAAATACGTAGAATGCATAATGCAGTATGTAAAATGCACCATGTTATCTCAAGAATTACTAGAGTAAAATCGTTAACCAACATTTCCCGGAAAAATCGAAATTTCATAAAATTCGAACTCCTCGATCGATTTTCACGAAATTTAATACCAATCATCCTTTAACGCCAAATTGAAAAAAAAATAGTTGCTAGGATCGATTTTTCGAAAAACAATTCGCAGGTAATCCGGAATCGGTTATTAGTCATTTAATCAATGAATAGCCGTGACCTTCGAGAGATAAAATACGTAGTGTGTGATAATCGATTGTTCGCAGCGTTAAATCGTCATGACGAAATTTCCGTTTTCACTGATTACATCGTATCGTTAAGTGTATTTGCTCTCGAAGCGTTGATTAATTGTTCAACGCTCCGTCATTCTCTCGCTTCGGTCATTGGGCAAATAATAATTGTAATTGATGCATGGGTGAAACCGATTTCTTCAGTGTCGTAGAAATATATCGTGAAATTTGATACTTTTGAATGAAACGGCGAAAAAATTGACTCGCTGCACTGGCGAATCCCCGGGGATATGAAACTGAGAGAACGATTATAATGCGTTAAGGGAGTAAATAGGGTTAGACGGTTCAAAAAATCGATTTTTTTTTATTTCATAAATTGTTAGTAGAACTATCGACAAATATGTTCCCAAAATTTTAAATGAAAATTCCGACTTGTTCTATTGTTATAAGCCATTAAGGGGGGAAATAGGGTTAGGACAGCGTTTTCTCAATGATTTTCATGAATTTTTTTATAGTATAAAAAATAAATATAATTTATTGAAACTTTGAGAATATTTTATACATACACTTGAGTATATACTATGAAATTTTTATACATATATTTAAGTATATACTATAAAATATTAGCGACCCCATATTGCTTGTTTTTCTTGATACTATTTTTTCAAACGCGTTTTTCTGAAAACGAGTTTTTTTTAACTTGCGTACACGCTAGTTTGAAAAGTTTTCAACCAATCATTTTGAAAATTGGCAGTTACTTTCTTCATAGTATTGCGCTCTATATGAACCTAAAATCGGAATATTATCATTGTTTAAAATAATTTTTTTTTTGCAAATAAAGTTGTAAAAAATGGCAAAAAATCATGCTTTTATGTTTTGACCCCTGTCAAAAATTCAATTTTCTATTTTTTTGATAGCATTTAGGTTCATATAGAAGAGAGACATATAATAAAAGTAAATTCGCTTGATTTCAGATGAAAATTGCGGCTTGCAGAATGTACGCAAAATGCTGAGTCTGATTGTGACCTGCAATATGGGATCGCTAATATTTTATAGTATATACTTAAATATATGTGTAAAATATTCTCAAAGTTTCAATAAATTATATCCATTTTTTATACTATAAAAAAATTCATGACAATCATTGAGAAAACGCTGTCCTAACCCTATTTTCCCCCTTAAGGGGTTCGGCCACAGTAGCGGGTATAAAATCACGTGCACATTTAACAATTTTTTTTTCTACGAAAAAGTGATTTATTTATAAAACTAATTACACATCTATTTAGTATGAATATCAAGCCAATACAAAATATTTTTCTTATTGTTTTTTTGTTATACAAAATGGCCGACCACTGCTATTTGCTTTTGGTATCTTTTTCTCATTGGCATGATAAATAACTCCGACAATTTTTACCCGATTGACTTAAAATTCAAAAATGATGTTTCTAATTGCATTTGGCAGAGAAGTACGTACGGAATTTCCGGTTATTTAAAAACTTTCCATTTTATGAGCAGTTTTATACGAAACTTTTCACTGGAAATTCACCTTTCAAGTTCAAACGCCCACGTTATTCGAGTAAAACAATATTTTTCAAATTCCGTACGCACTTCTCTAGTTATTCTGATATGGCATAACGAGAATTATTATTTTTTGTTCTAGGTCAAAAATTGTCCAAGTCATTTATCACGCCAATTAGAAAAAGATACCAAAAGCAAATAGCAGTAGTCGGCCATTTTGTATAATAAAAAAAAAACAAAAAAAAAAATTTTTTATTAGCTTGATATTTCGACTAAATAGATGTTTAATTAGTTTCATAAATAAATCACTTTTTTTATACAAAAAAAAATTGTTAATCATGTGCACATGATTTTATACCCGCTACCGTGGCCATACCCCTTAAAAGAAGGATAAAAATTAACTTGCTATTGTGCATCATACGCAAAAACTCTATGTATATGTTTTTTTTTTCAATATACTTTTTTTTTTCGAACTACGAGAAGCATTTAATCCTATTTTTGTCTCTGGGGGTCGCGAGGGGCTATCGTAAAAAGTTCACGCATACACACGATCGTTCTACGTCTTTGATCATTCTTATTTTCTTCTCATTTCAACACTCGACGCCACACCGTCGAGTCGGATTGCATCGAATTTCTCGAAGGGTGTAAAAAAATATAGAATTCCAAAATAACTCGTTTAAATAAAAATGTTACAAGTTTTGAAATATTTTTTTACGTAATATCATTTACCTTTGTCGTTCTAACGGGTTATTTTTCAAACAATCGTCATCGCGGACTACAATCTCAAGATTGTAAGTGATTTTGTGTTGATAATCCTTTTGGGAAGATTTTTCATTTTTTTTCTTCTTGCTATTCCTCATTTTTATTTAGCAATTGTTGGCGTATAAATTATAAAATATTTTGTCAAGCCCGATAACCCCGCGTCGAACAGTGCGAATCTCGCGAACGCGCTGACACGTCAAAGTGTCGGCAACGAGGAGAGGGGCCGGAGAATCGAGAGTTAGAAAGGGGGATAATTTTTTATTTTATTTCATCTTTTCAAGGGAAATAAGGAGACCCTGAGAATTCATTCCTCACCGCAAAACCAGTTGAACGTGATCGGCTACTGGATCAACTTCGGTAAATAAGAAGAAAAATATATATATCGCGATCTTGAAGAACCGCGCACACGATGACCACGGCAATAATGGAAAAACAAGATATAATCGAGGGAGAGACAACACTCGTGAGACGTGTTTCCGATTTGGTCAAAGGTATTTTTCATCTTTTTTTTTCTTTCTTCTTCTCAATATTCTTTTCTCGATATGGATTTTCATCGATCAACAATTATGATGTTCTATTTATGTACAAAAAAAGTTTGACCGAAATCTCAAAGAATTTGCTGAGTTCAGAGCGGTCACCAGTATTTTTCGAAAAATTTGAAATTTCATAAAATTAGAACCGCTCGATCGGTTCTTGCGAAATTTCCTATCAATCATCCTTTAATAATCTTCTGTTTACTTGAAAAAAAAAAATTGCCCAATTTTGAAAAAATTGCTAAAGCTACAGCGGTCACCAAGATTTTCCGGAAAAATAAGAATTTCATAAAATCTGAACCCCTTGATCGATTTTCACGAAATTTAATACCAATCATCCTTTAAGGTAGTAGTCTGGTAACTTAAGCCGATTTTCATGTCTTTTTTGGATGGCGTTTTTTTGTGGGAAAATAAAAATTTATCGTTTTGGACATTTAGGATGTTTTTATTTACATATTGAAGATACAAAAAAAAATTAGTTTGAAAAAATTTAATAGTTTATTATTATTATTGATCGAAGTTGGCACCTCGAAAAAACAGCGCGTGGGTGGCCCCGGTGATTTTGGCTCTTGATGTTATCTGAAATAAAAAATTCTTGATAATTCCTAATCTATAGACATGTCATTCTGGTCGGAACTACTGAAGTTAAATTTCATGGATAAATAACAATATGGCGGACTTTGGAGAAAAAAAACTTTTTTCCAAAGTCCGCCATTTTGTTATTTATCCATGAAATTTAACTTCAGTAGTTTCGGCCAGAATGACATGTCTATAGATTAAAAATTATCAAGAATTTTTGATTTCAGATAACATCAATAGCCAAAATCACCGGGGCCACCCACGCGCTTTTTTTTCGAGGTGCCAACTTCGATCAATAACAATAATAATAATAAACTATTAAATTTTTGCAAACAAATTTTTTTTATATCTTTAATACGTAAATAAAAACATCCTAAATATCCAAAACGATTCATTTTATTTTTCTAAAAAAAAACGCCCTCCAAAAAAGACATGAAAATCGGCTTAAGTTACCAGATTACTACCTTAATGGTGTTCCATTTCGATAAAAAAATGTACCCTGTTATATGAAAAATTACTTCAGTAAAATCCATTCACCAACATTTGCTGGAAAAATCGAAATTTTATAAAATCTGAACGCCTTGATCGATTAACGCCAAATTGAAAAAAAAAAACAGTTACTACGATCGATTTTTCATTACAGCTGAAGGAAACAATAGTAGTGGACCACCGAAGCTGCTTCGTCACACCTCAATGCAAAAGCTCCGTCACTGTTGTCAAAATTTAAATCTCTTTCCGATCTTGCTCTACTCGTTTGGTCAACCGAACGTTCATCCGATGCCAATGTCAAAGGTCAGCATTGCTCCAATGATAGCGAGGCTAACCGAGAGAATAAATCGTCTCTACTCGAGCCTGAGATGCACGATAATACGAGGATTAGGTCTAAAGTCAATGAACTCGATTGTTCACGTTCGTGTTATTAAAAAAACAACGAAAATACATTCCAACGACAGTGCCGTCGATCGTCAGAAAGTAAATGAATTAGTGACGGAAGCGCGAGTCTGTGGGCGTAAGTTTGAAAAGTTTGTTGTACAAAAACCAAAATGTAAATCGTTGTTTCTCAAGCTCGCGGTTTATCTGATACCGTTGTTGCTAACTCTTCAACTTGTCGGTATATTCGGTCTTATGATTTTTGGCAAACAGTCGCTTGGCTTTCTTTTTCTCTTCACTGCTCTCATTGTCCTCGGTGTTATATCAATGAAAATTCTGAATCACGATATAACAGCCGTAAAAACGTACAAAAGTGAGAAACGAAAAGTCGACTGAGAATTCATTTCCCTTCCTCGTTATTTTTGTTTTTTTTTTTCAATTTCTCTATAATGTCACTAAATATCGTTCGTTGAAAAAAGAACAAAACAACCCTTCGCGCATAATCGAAACTTTCGTTAGAAATTAAGATGTTCGTTTTCTTATTTCTCTAACCCCAACTTTATTTAACCACCTGCAATCCGAACAATTGTATTTTTTCGTCAGAAAGTTTCATGAAAACCCGGTACAGAGAGACAGAATCCGCAAGTAAACGAAATCGTGTTGAGATCGTTGAAATTTTTACTTAAAAAGAATCGCCTCGAGAAAGAACGAAAAAGAAAAACATCCCCAATTACGTAAACATTGAATTGTAGTATTTATTGATGAAACAAACGAAAATTGAAAATTTCATCAATTCTTGTGACTTCTGTAGGCCTCCTCTGTATAACGTATCGTCGTCCATTGTCTTCGTTTTTTTTTCTTCCACTATCGTCATAAGTGATTTAACTAAGTCTTTTCTACGCATAGATTTTAAGCATCGATCGTGATGTTACGAAGAGTGCGAATGAGCAATTGGAGAATTTAAAAAAAATCCTTCAACGCACCCTCAAAAGATGACATACGATGGCGCATTATGTTTATGTTTGAGCATTGTTCTGTCGTTTATTGAGGAGTCGATTGTATCGCGAATGAAATTTCAATTTCATTAGAATTATCGTTCCCTTCTACTTCTAACGAGAAAAATCAGCGTTTAATTTTTCTTTTCTCCACAATGTTCCTAACTTCTAACTCTGTAACATTACGATTGTATTACGAATATTTAATGTTAAAGGAGCAAAAAATAAAAACGTTCGTGTAATAGGGTAAGTCGCGTGTCCTCTTCGTTCGATAGCCCGAGTCGCGCCGGAGTAGAGCCATTTTGTTTTTATTCTCACTTCCACAAGCGTCCGCCATCTTGATGGACCAGATGACGGCGCTCGTTGTTGATATGATAAATTTAAAGTGACGAGGGCGAAACAAAAAGTGATAAATCGAACGAGGAAAACACGATTGGTCCGAGGGTTCTCGTTGGCAATAGGGGAGAAGAGAGAGCAGTGGGCCAACTTCGAGCAGATAAAATTGGAAATCACAAAAGTACAGCATTAACTCGAACAGCAATAATATCACAATTTATCGAAGCAACGGAAAAGGAAATGTTGACAAAAAAAACAAACGATTCCGTTGCTCTTAGTTTCAATAATGACAACACCAATAATTTGCTTTTTGTCGCGAGGCAAATTATTTCGAGGAATATACTTACACGCATACACACACACGGAAATCCTCGTCAGAGATATTGGCGTCGAGTTAATGATATGACCTTATCCTGTGCAGAATAAGACTGAAACAATTGTTTAAGCGCACTTGTTTGTAAATAAATGAGGAGAGAAAAGAATCAGCATAGAAAAAAAACAACTAAATATACATTATTCTATAAAAATATTTAATCGTACTTCTTTTAAGCTTTAAATCTAGTTTTAGGATATTCTTCTTCTTTTCGGGGAAAATGTCAACTTTCCACGTGTAATTCCTGTAAAAATTTAAATTTTCATAGGAATCACTGCGAGAATTTTCACTGCAAGAATTTTAATTCCTGTGAATTATATATTTCTCTTGCAGAATTATACATTTTTCTTTATCATATGTGCTCATTTGCGTATTCCGTTGCTTCCGAGCCATTAATCTTATTTATGATTGTAATTTTTTGTTGATTTTTTTTCATTTCGCCTCGAAGCCACGGGAAAATAATCACTAGAGTCACCGCGATAATAATATAAAGGCAACGAATGCACTGACCATAGTAACGCTAATCACGCTCCGCTTCGCGACACGATTACTCGAATCACTGGCGTAAGGCCCAATTTTCGAAGCGTAACCGATCACGTGGGCCACGTAATTTTGCTCGTGTGTCGTGTGAAACAGATGTGACCAGGGTCCTTTAAAAGAGAAATGACGTGGTAAGAAAAAAATAGTTATTACAATCGAAGATACATTTTTTTTTGCGTGGTATTCTTCGTAATTATTTTCGGCCCGATTTAAGGAGAATGGAGTTTTTTGAATCAAATGAACTTCATGGATGATTTGGAAAATTCACATTTTTAACACTCTAGAAGACAAATTTATCGAACGATAATTAATTATAGCGGTGTAAATATGGCCGATTAAAAACAAATTAAGGCAGATTGATTAAAAGTCGAGAAAAAAAATGTGATCGACAATTAAATTGATTAAAGTAAAAAAAATTAATTAACCTGTTGCGTATACAGCTACGTCACCGCCGCCATGATGAGCCTCGTCACTTATAACAGCCGCCTGTTGGCTGTAACGAAAATCCGTCGTATTCTCTCTGGTTGGATCTTTCCTCGTCACTTTGTCACGATTTATTTCGTACGCAAAATTGTTCGGGCCACCGGTACTGTACGTGAGACTCGTGTACGGTACGCCGTCGTGCTTCGACGGTTGAGCGACGCCTGAAAATTTCAAACTTTCGAATATCCAACATGGCCGAAGATCGTAACGGTTCTCAATGATTCTACCCTCAAAAGCTTTCGGGGCTCGCTCGACGATTTCAGCTCGGGAACATCGTGGATCATTGAATTTTGAGGTTAAGTCAAGAGAAACGCACTTTTGGCGTTGAGTAACCCTCGCAAACAGATTTTGATGTTACGTGACGGTGGAATGAGGTTAAGTAGCGGCGGAATCCAGATTTTAAGTGCGAGGGAGGGGAGACTCTGATTATGAGGTTATGACGATAGGATCTCCAGTTGAAATCCAGTCAAAGTTTCGGGGTTGAGGGGTTCAGAGCTATATTGCTCTCACTCCCACATTATAAGTATTGATAAAACATATGAAAAAGATAAAAGTGTTGAATGAGGTTTCGTCTATAATGACTGCCGAATGTATCGTAACTGTCGATTACTTTGGCTAATTTCATTTCCCCCCCTTTTCTTTGGATAGCATGCTACGTCAGCCATTGCGGACGGACCGTTTACCAAGAATCGACGATCCTCGTTCGGGATAACCATTGAAGCTCATAGAGTGCGTGTGATCGCTGGTCACGATCACCAGTGTTTCCATAATATCGATAAAGCTCAATGTCGCGTTAATGGCGTCAGAAAGTCGAACAGTTTCGCGCAGTGCTTGAGCAGCGTGACCACGATGATGAGCAAAATCAATGAGACCACCCTCAACCTGAGAGATAAAAAAGCAAGTAAATTAATCTTCTCGTTAATAATTCGAAGGATTTTGTTGATTTTTTGCAGATTTTCAAGATTTGAAATGATAGTCGAGGTACCACGAGGACATAACCATTCGGAGATTTCGACAATATCCTCAGAGCTGCCAATGTCATGGCCTCCAAACTTGGCTGACCCAAACGACCCTCCTCACGCTCCCAGTCCATTGTTATATGACCATTCGCAAATATACCAAGTAAGAATTCCACATTCTCATGATCAACGTTACTCAGCTCCTCGTTATTTTGCACTATCTGATGTGAACATTTTCTCGTTAATTTGTCAATCGCCCAATCGTTCATCAAGTTTCTGCCGTCTTTGCTGTAACACGACCACGTGTCTATTGGGTCGAATTCCGTGCCCGTTACGTTCGATTTCAACACCTGACGACCACCACCCATTATCACCTACGTTTCGGAGGGGGAGAAAAAAAACAAAGTCTCAAACCTTGAAGTTGTAAGGTTACAAATGTTTACGAAATAACGACAATGGATCAAACTTTTATGTTCTTTCCCGGCTCTTCCTCGATCAATTGACGAGCTATGTCTTTGCACTTTTTGGCTGTTTCCGGCATTCTCTCCTCGCACTCCCATCCCCTGTTTGGACAATGAGCGTACAGGGGTGCCGGAGTCGCGTGTGTTACCCTCGTCGTTGTGACGAAACCTGGATGGAAATTTCACAACGTTAAGGTACATTGACAGTGCAAAAATTTGAATTCTATAATTGAAATTGAAAAATCATGATTTTACAATGGTGGATACAAATTTTTCATCCAATTTCAAATGTCCCGCCCGTTTTATAAGGCTTCTGGTATAATTCATTTAGAAACTGAAGTAAACGGCAATAAAATATTGTAAATGGTGGCACAATGTACGGAAAATTGATGAATTTACACGAAAATCTTATTCGGAAGTTTTTAGGGTCGTCGATTTTTTATTTCAAATTGAAAAATGGTAAATTAATAATCTCGGATCAAAATTATTCATCCAATTTGAGTGTCTCAGAATTCGTGGTACCCACAGCTAGAATAACCACAATGCCTGGACAGGTAGTAAAAAATTGATGAATTTAGCAGGAAAATCATATTCAGAGGTTTTTAAGATCGATGACGGTAGAAAATGTACAATTATGCATACAATCGGGTTATTCATGACGTTTCAGATCCTTCATTTTGAATTTTGCGCATACTAATTTTCCGATTGTCCATTAACAATATGCGATAAAAAAAGAACTACCCCAAATATATTTTCAGAAAAGATGGACTTGTTGAACGATTCAGTTGATTACTTCGCGATTGAATTACAGAAATAAGAATGGCGGCACTTTAGTTACGATCGGTTAATAGATTGTCCTACTTACCAACAGCCAAATTACAGAAAAAAACATGCGCACATACACACAGCGGTTAAAGCAAACCTGTATCCTTGCCAGCTTCCTGAGCCCAAGCGATTATCGAGTGAACTTGATAGCTTGCCCGGAGGCTCGCTTCGCAGTCATCGAGTTTAACGTTCGCGTCAACACCAACAACTTTATAATTGGTTTTTACGCCGCTGAACAATGCGGTCGCTGTTGACGCCGAATCGGGCACTTGTTTGTTTGTATTGTAAGTCTACGACAAATAAAGGGTTAAAAAAATCACAATTCCACGTGTAGTTAGATACTGACTAATGGAGGGGATCGGAAAATCACGATTTTTCGTGATCACGATTTGAAACGTAGTTCACTGACCTTGAGCAATCCAACGTGAGGAAATTTTTCCCAAGACAAATGACTCGTCTCACCATTACGATAAATCCTGCTGGCCGTTATCGTGTCGGGGCTCATTCCATCGCCAACGAATATTATAACGTTCTTCGCCATATTAACGTTCCATCGATAATTCAACGAATCTTTCAATTCATTCTCGGCCAAAAGATTCCAGTGTTTCCAGTCTACGTGTGGTTTCGTAAAATTTTCAACTCAATGACCGCACGTTGTACTTTGGTTAGTCGGGATATAGGTGATTTCACGATTTCGCTCACCTTCTATCGCTCCGATTGTTTGATAATAATTTTGCATTGTTAGCAACAACGTTAATGCTATTTGGATCGATTTGTGTGTCATCGTGGATAATTTTCGCAAAAACAGAGATATTAAGACGGTGGGAGTAACGGGTCGAGCGAACGTTAACTTTTACCGAGTGTTTTTAGGAATTCAAACTTACTGTACTGTCATTTTGGCGAATGATAAATGACGTAGTGATTGGATAATCGTTCTTTTTTAAGCACCAATAACTCAATCTAGATCGGAACGACGTTGGAGTAAAAATGTTACGACAGTATTATTATTTTTTATCTTACGTAACGGACGTTCCAGTTGTTGTACAAGCGGATTATCAATTGTCCGACTGTGATAAATACTGAAACCTCGAAGCACGTTTCTTATTCTTTTATTCGTAGTTAATTCCTTCAACAACACCTGCCTCGCCAGTAATTTTGATAAATCGTAGTTTCGTTCGTTTATTGAAAGGAATTATTTGAAAAAACATTTTAAAAGTTCATTAAATGAGTCGCGTGATAATTTCGGGATAAATCTCGAAATAGATCGAGATACATCTCCGAACTGTTTTACCGGTAATTTTGATGCAGCGCCATCTCTGAGGAGTCTCCGATAGTGAAGCTCCCGGCGCGATGTATCCTGGGAAATAAGGATTTCGCATGTTCGGAACAATGTTTGCGACGAGCAGAACAATACGCGAAGGGTTACCCTAAAACGTTTAAAGGACTATGCCGCATCTGCAGAATCAGCGGTTTCTTGGATGACGAAAAAGTCTTATCGCCGTTAATAGATGGCGTAACACACAATGCTCCAAAGTGTCGGTAAGGTAGAAACATCCTTTGCTGAATGTCAATTGTATATAAAATGCAGAACGGACACTTTTGGGGAGTCTTCTACAATGCCATATAGTTGTTCTATAAGTAGAATTTCGAAAAAAAAAGATTTTAACATAGAATTTTATTGTTTAGGAAATCGAAAATGGTAAATGATAAGAGTGCAACGAAAAATTGTTCTCTTCATCGAAATATCAAATATTCCATATACCACGATCAGAAAAATGATTGATTTGTACAGGTTTATCTGAAAGGATCGATTGAACAGTAATTTCAACTAGTTATTAATTTTTTATGTCGTTTAATTTCCTTATCGTTGAAAGACTCTCCAGTTAAAATGAATGAAATAAGAACGTTTCTAAAATTGTGAAATCAATTGAACCAATAAGGTCACACGTTGGAACATAAAAATTTCTAAATGAAATACGTTTGGTTGCTGATTTGATTGGTTTTCAATGAGGTTATAAACAGCGGTAGATAACTTTTTACGGAGATGTTAAATTTACTGAATTTACACGATCGTTATATCTCGTTATGATCGAATATCTCTCAATATTCCTTTATCATCCTTGTAGAACCCTTTTTTTTCACAAATCTACTCGTTCAAATCCTTAAAAACTAATGACAGTTGAGAGTGTGTGAAAAATGAGTTCAACGTTGAAAAGAAATTTTCTCACAAGAGCCTGCGGTAAATTTTCCTTTAAATTTCGAATTTCGTTATTAAAAGTGATAAAATTAACAACGAGACAATTCTCCAACTGAATATAAAAAATATTTCAGCTCGTCTAACCATTTTTTTTCGTGTTATTTATTGCACGTTCCCCGGACTGTTTTATACATCCGGTAAATGATATTTGACGAGTACATTCAACCCTTAAAACCGACGAGACGCGAAGTTCAATAATAAACTAACAGCCTGTCGTTTCATGCCATGGTAGAACAAAAGTAGGACATTTAAATTATTTACTGTCATTGTCGACGTCACTCAAAATCTTCTTGGATAATTTTAATTGGTTCGTTCGTTTCGAAGCGAGATGGTTTCCGATTTTCCGAGAGAAATTTAACAATCACTATACGGTCGAGCTTACAAGTCGAAATGTCTCTCGTATCAGGAACGAAACGACGTTACATTATTACGAAATAACTGAAAATATACACGCGCATAGCGGTAAAGCGAGGTGGTTGAACTCTTAATCGGTACTTCTTAATCGATTCTTCCAAATTTGGCACTAAATGTATCGTTAAATCGTTAATCGGACTTATGATAGACACCTGGAACGTGAATATTGTATTAAAAACGCGGATACTTGGTGTTTCTGGGATGTGGAGTCATATTTCTATTTATAATGTATTGCTGAAATATATGGGAGTACCGTACGGTATCGCGATAAATACAAAAAGTTTTACCCTCGCGTTACTTCTAAGCATGGCTAATTCAAAATGGCGTCCACCTCCCCTTATATCATTCTCATTGCAACCCCTATAGAGAGAGGTTCTCCGGACAAACAGCAGAACACGTAGAAGCCCGAAATAGGGGTGGGGCCGAACAAAGTATGGCGGTCTCGCGGATACTACCCTTCGTCTCAGAACTTCTAAATTGAAACACTATACATATACAGCCTTCGAGCCCGTAGCGTCTGTATTCGAGTACAATAATAATCACCAAACGTATGATAATTCTCAGCAAATATCATGGCATTTGTTTTCTTAAAAATTATTAACGCAAAGCATTACTTGGATTATTGAGATTTTAACGTTGTCGAGTCAACAAATTGTGTGAAAAATTAAAATCAGGGGTAGGGGGAGAACTCTCTTTATTACCGCGTTGTTATTGACGGTCCAAGTTTGCGGAAAATAATTAAGGGAAGTAATTCACTATATTTTCGCGGATAAAAAAAATAGTTTACCAATTTGAAAGCTTAAAATCACATTTAACGTTTCGAATAGCATTTCTTTTACTTCACTCAAGAATTATCGAAAAAATAACATCGTAGAATCAGAATTTTTATGAAAGTAAGTTAACGTGTATTTTTATAAAATCACCTATTTACGTATATCAATTTCACCTATACATCTATAAATATAAAAAATAATATTTTATCAAACACAAAAATTAATTGCAATTCAATTTCGCTTGTTCTAACGACCGTATCAGCGGCGAATTTTTCTCGCGTCCCGTGAACAACTGGCCATCTGTTTTTTTTCTTTTCAAGCCTCTACCCGGCCTCTCAGATTTTTCCACCACCACCACCACCACCACCACCAAAGTGTGCGGATATTCAACGTGGGGATTTTTACGATTCTGCGCCGGCGAAAATTGCCTTTTTCCGCTCAACCTCCCGTTGAGTCTGCGCATTAGCAACCCTTCATTTTTTAAACATTCTAACTTTCGTGTTTAATACTTTTTAACCATCTCGAACTTTTTCACCTTATTCTTCAGACATTGAGACTAATTTATTCGGGTTTGACGTTACGAAAATCGCTGCCAATCAAAGCACATTGGATTTTATCAGGTTTTTTTCTTTTCATCGAGTCTCTCGAGTGACCCGAACTCGATTAACACGCTATTAACGGTTTCAGAATTCGACTGGCGATGGTGGATGGTGTTGGTGGTGGACGGTTGCAGTCATAATAGGATTAGTACACACACGCTTACGCGAACGTGAAACACGAACACCCTCTCGGTATTGGCTTGTTCCTGACTTTCGTCGGTTGCAACACACGTGAACTCAGTGCGTATACGTGTGCATGGTCCAAGCTGACCAGCTTTAACTCCCTCGGCGGCGTGGCCGTGCAAAATGGGGATGAGGGATGAACTCACGGCGAAACACCCGTCTGGACGAGCGCGATAACCAATTATTGCGAAATCTTCGATATCACTGTGATCCCCGAACTCGCGTTCATCGAATATCACGCGGACAAAATGGCAAAACAAACTACAATACAATCGAGGTAAAATCGATATACCGGTAACAAATCAGTACTGTTTAATTATCATTATTCAAAGTAATTATAACAATGGAAATTAGAAATTGACACATTACTTCCCATGAGTAAGTGGATTTTTCTTAAATTTGCCTGTGAGAACGAAATAATATAATGAGAACGGCCGCAAAAATTTCCAGCGTCGCAGCGTTAATTCGGATTATTTAATCTTTGTTTTAATTAAAGGGTCACATACCCCTGCGCGCGCTGAAAACCGAGTAAATTTGAATAAATTATTATAAAGGTTATATGGTGAAAAAAACTTAATTGTTGATTTCACATTTGTTATTAACTTTCCAACTATAAGAAGAAAAAATTAAAAAAAATGTTTCTAAGTATTAACATTCTCTTTTACGGGTATAAATGGACTGCTGATGAAAACCATGGCGCCTCGTTGTTGACGTCATAACTTCACCAAAAATTATTCAATCTGCAAAAATAAAAAAGAATCTAGTAAAATAATGTAGTGGTAATAGTCTGACGGAGGGAATTATTATTTTTTTTCAAAAATAAAGAAATGACAGTATTTCAAACTTTAGTGTGCAATAAAAAAAAATTAGTGTTTAATCATTTATAAAAAGTTGTCCAACCAAAAAATTAAAAAAACCTATCGTTAGACTATAGAGAAAGTAATTATCGAAATTCAAAAAAAAAAGTTAAAAAATATTGAAAATTGGCTGAGCTATCGTGCTGACACTGTCTAAAAAACATAGTTTCGAGACAAACGCTTTTAAATAATATTAATATGGAAAAAAAAAAAATTTTTAATTTTTTTTATATAGTTGACAAGTTAATAAAAAATGTGAAATCGACAATTTAATTTTTTTTTTCACCATATAACCTTTACAATAATTTTTCAAATTTACTCGGTTTTCAGCGCACGCAGGGGTATGTGAGCCCTTAAATAACAATCCGTAAATTTCCAATATAGAAATATCTATAAAATTCTATGTCGAGTCTCCTAACGCATACTCATTAGGAAAGAGTCTTCTAATAATGTTTCAAAAACTTCTAGCGTGATATTTTGTAAATTCGTGGGGGTTAACAGCGTTTAAAAAGAAAATTGCGAGTACCAGAAGAATGAACGACATTTAAAAAAAAAAATTGAAAACTCCCTTAAAATCAAAATCAGTGGTACAACATTGAGGAAATTTAGGTAAAACATGGGGTGACGGTTTTTCTACTTGCTTGCGCAGAAGCAGCACCCGTTCGTTTCAGACATTTGAAAATTGCAGAACTTAAAATTCTGCGCCCCGCACAGCAACATCTTTTTCTTAAACATTACTTTTTTACTTTTCTGACTATTTTACGTACTTTAGTAAAATATTATCGGAAATTTTTGCTATTCACGCAAACGTGTATGATGAAGAAGAAATAACCACCCCCGATAGAACTTTCGTTGTTACCATTTTCCATTGTCGAATTCTAAGTACATTGTAAACAAAAATAAAGAGAGAGTATGTATTATGTGAAATCTGTAATGAAAGTTGAGAAGGTTCAAGCGAGCCATAAAACTCACTCCCCATCCTCAAACGAAATCCCCTCGCTAATTTCTCTTCGTGTTTCCACATTCCCTCTGCGCGAAAGACCAAAGTCGTTTCGAGACAAACTACCCCGAAAACGCGGGTTCTTACTATATATATATATATATATATATATATATATATATATATATATATATATATATATATACGAGTATATATGCGCTTTCTCGTATCTCCGCGCCAAACCCATTGGTTTCGCTGAGAAAGAGAAGGAAGAGATGGACAGAGTCTCCACAAAACCCAGAACACGATCGTCGTGTACGAAGCTTATAGGCATTGAAAGATCCAAGAGGGTGGAAAACTGCTTTACCCTTTTCGCCGTCTTTCTCTCTCTCTCTCTATCGTTCAAAAGGGTCGTAAACTCCGTTTCGTCGTATATTCTCTTTCGTTAAAGGGACGGGGCTAAATAAAATAGCGAAATGGCAAATGCGTTTCGGGGAGTTTGCAATATACAACAAAAGAAAATCACTCGTTGCAGATGTAAGAAATGTGACGATATAAACATCAAAATAATATCCAGATTGATAATTTTTGCTTATTAAAAAGGATATCCTTTGTTTACCTCAAATTTCTCATTCTACAAATATTACCAAACTTTTCTACAGGATTGTCAATTAAAATTGTTGGACAGAACTTGCCTCTCAGAAAATCTTAAAATCATGCAATATTCGTTTACGATTAACAAAAACGCCAAAATAAATCGCAAATGTATTTCAATAACCTCGTTAACGACATAACACGGTTTTAGGAGGAAGAACGATTCAAGAGGATTAAGGATTGCTTCGCTACAATTTTCCCTCGAAAAGGGTCATAAGGGACGAAGGGAATAAAATAGCAAGATGGTAGACGAGAGAGAGAGAGAGAGAAAGAGAGAGACGGCAAAGGATAGGAATGGAGAAATTCGAGAATTTTGGTGAACAAGGGTCCCACCGTGAGTGAACCTTGAGCCGCGTTGCCTCGCGAGGCAAGGGATGGCTTCCGCGAGAGAGGCCGTAAATTCCCTCTTCGTTTCTCGCTGGAACGTTCGAATATCTCGAGTTTTGTGCCGAGGGGAAACGGGAGGAGGGGCGGAGGGGGATGGAAAACGAAGGAAGCGCGAAAGCTGGCGGCGGAGGAAACTCTCAGAGGGTTGCCTCCCTTGAAAAGCTGCCACCGAGGGTTCGCGCGTGTGTTTGTATGTCTACGATATAGCTTTTCTGAGGTACCGATGAACTATACACCTTTACACATAGAAATTGGTACGTATATCGTCTCTATAAATTCGCAGTACTACGTTATAAGGATCGTTCCAGCCACCAACCCCCTCTTTCAGAAGTCTCGGCTTTCTGTCCTGAGGACCCCTCGCATGATGGCGCGCTAGTTTGTGCATTCAAAGGTCTCTTGGAGCTTCTCCATTCTCACAAGCATTCTGCGATACCTCGGTACGTAATATTCTATATTATTTTTAATATTCTATATTATTTAAATACAATCAAAATAAAGTTTCTTTTTATTTAAACCAGATGTAATACGTCACGACAAATTAGCCAACGGCGTAATTCTACTAAATTCACATCAAAGTTCGTTCGAAGCAAAAAAATTAACTTTGTATAGCGTTCGTTTTTCTCTAATGTAATAAAACAACCCCTCTCGCGCATACTTTTCAATAATTGCTAGAATTCTCGATTGCTAAATCACGAAATGATTGAAAAGATTCTTCGTAATAAATAATTGTTTTTGAGTTTCTTAAAACTCACCCTCTTTTACTCATCTCGTGATATGGCGAAGAGAGGGACAGATTTTCATCATGTACAAGACCCCAAGCAATATGAACGTTGTGGCTACAGAAACGACGAGCTTCATCCATTCTGGAATAAGGTTCGTCGTCGTCGTAGTCCCGTTGCCTTGCCCCTTTTCAGACGTTTCCGTGTTTTCGTGAGGGCTTTGTAGTGTGCGATAGTAGTAATAGTAGTAGTAGTAGTATCAGAACCGTTGCCTCGTCGGTTGGATAGAAAGCGAGGGATGGTTGAGCGAGGGTTTGGGGTAGGGGGATTGCAAACTGGGCGGTTGGGCTACGAGGGTTGGAACGCCACCGCCACCTTCTTGGATCAATAAATGATTTAACATTCGCAAAATGGCGGGCTGCCACCGCGGCTGCCTTCGTCGACGGCACCAAGCCGAGGACCATGAAGCGCCGCGAGGGATGGGTTGAAGGGGGATGAAGATGAGAAGAGAAGGAAGGAGAAGAAGATGGAGGCTTCCAATCCTCCGACTCAACCTACGGGGAATGAGGTTTCGAGAAATAATATAATCTACCTTAGACTCTCGAGAATGCCACCCTACCACGGCGCAGCCCTCTCTGTATACGGGGATGATTTTCGTCCGTGTCTAGGTGGAAGATACGACAGACCATCGGCGAAAGCGTCATTTTCTCCCCCTTTCAAACTCCGCACTCCTTCTGTACTCGTGAACTCCCGCTGCAAACTCCATCCCTCCCTGCCTGCACCCACCCTCTCGCAACCTCGTTTCATCCTTCGATTGCCACCCTCAAAACTCAAGCCTCCCTTACCCACCAACATCTGTACCCCCGCGAGGAGCGCAAAGGAGACAACGGTAGCCGCGAAAACTCCGGCGGTATTACCACGTGACGACGCGCGACGATGACGAGGACTCGGGGACAATGTTTCCCGCGGATTATCTTCTTCTTCATCATTCATTCCCCAACTTCTGATGGTAATAATACAGAAAAACTCGTATAACTGAGTTAACGAGTTTTCATGTAGCTCTTTCTTTTCTTGGAGTTGCGCGATTTCGTTTAGGGGTTATAAAGTTCGAAAATACCACGAAGATTTATTACTTTGACTCAAACTCCTGCAGAAACCCTCTTGAACGGACTCGTCGATTTTTCATGACGGTTTTTCTTCGGGTCCATTTTCCGTACTGTCGTTTCATTTTTGTTATTGAATTAAGAGGCATTTTATCCGGGAGCCTTCGTAAATAAATTGAACGACTCATCTTGCGATCATTAATTATTTAACGTGGAAGATGTTTTTTTGATTTTTTTTTCAAGTAACACAATTGTTCGGGGGTTGAAACTTTCTCCCGTGGGATCCACCCACCTGGCAGCTCAGCTCGCTCCGAATATTTCACCTTAATGGCGCAGTAAAGTGGATTTTAGGAGGGTTTGTACCCAGGCAGAGGCGGTGGTAGCCCCCGCACCTCGATGTCGTTCGCTGAAGCGCACTACCGCCTCTATTTCTCTCTCTCTCTCTCTCTTTCTCTTTCGCTCTCTCTCTCTCTCTCTCTCTCTCTCTCTCTCTGTTTCTCCTCCACTTCGTTCACGACGTATAAGATCCCTAAATATTAAGAGGGCATTAACGTGGTCGGCCATTTTGCTACGCTATCTCCACAGCCTCAATTCTAGTATAGAACCCCCAGTCGCAGCCTGAGAACTCATCCTACACTTTGGGGGTCTATAGTCATATGAGGGTCTTTGCTGCGAGCAAGACCCCATCGTTGTAAGCGAACCTACCCCCTCCGCCTCCCGGCCCGCCGCGTCGCTTCTGTGTTATTATATTACAAGCCCGCTACAACTTCTTCCTCAAACCCTCCGTCCCAGCATCCAAGAACACACTCTAAGCACCTCGCAAGATTATGGAAATCTCGAGGGAAGATTAGAAACCTTCGCCCTTGTAGAACGCAAGTTCAATATGTAACTCGGTTCTACGCGACGTTTTCCGACAGAAAAAATATTCCACTTTTTTTAGTCTCAATCTGTAGGAACCCATTGCCAGAGTTACCAACGTCTCAGCATTTAAGGGTTGAAATAACAAATTCTGCAATTATAAACTTGGATTGAGAACGAAAGGGTGTATTCACTGGATCGTCGCAAATGAGTTCAATTCGCGTTTGTTGCGATAAGATCCCGATTCAATTTAATTTATTAACCTTTATTATTAATATCCCTTCGTGAGAATCATCGCGGAGGATAATTTGGCGTTGTCCGAAGAAATATTTTCCCCCGTTTATAGTTCGGTCGCATATCTTCATTAAGAGATTCTCCTAACAGCCAGTTTCTCCGCAGGGTACTTATAGCTCGGTGGCGAAGGTGTTACGTTTCTGCTGAGAAAGCTCCGGAAACAGTCTTAGCTTATGGAGGCAGTTCCCCATGAGGTAGTGTGGAGTGTGGACTGGGGTGGGAGGGGAGGGTGGCTCGGGCCCAACGGAGTTTCTCCAAGTTTGTTGTATGTGAAAACAGGGTCTGATTTGAATTTATATTACTTGGCTGGCGTGGTACCACCCCCCACCCCCCCTCTTCCGCGCCAGCATCGCCATCATCGTCGCCCCAACCCCTGAGCGAGGATCCTTATGCGATCCTTGCTATCCGTTCTATCCACCAATACCACTATCCTCAGTTTTACTCCGTATAACAACGTTTGAAATCCTCCGCCTTCGACGTCGTATACGACGCCGACGAAATTTCCATATATCTGAGAAAGCGCCCCCCCCCCCTCTTCCCCCTCTTCAGCCAATCCCCTGATGGCGAACTTCGAGGGAACGAGTCGAACGACGGAGAACGAAATGAATCAACCGTGATTTCCAATATTAGAATTCTAATTTAGATGTTTCATCCCCCTTAGGTAGAAAATGTTTTATCCCCCTTCGGTAGAAAATGTTTTCAACCCCCATAAGTTTTTCACGAGGAATACGTGCGTCGTTATTCCGGTTTTTTTCGATCTCTTAACAGTTCTTTCTTCAACACAACGAGAGTTTTCGTTTTTACGGAATCTTTGGAACCCTTAAAATCAATTGCGATCTCAAATTGCACTAGGGCTTGAAAAATATTTTTGAATTGGCGATAAACGGGACCCCCGGCAAGACGTTGCTTTAAATTCTTTGTATTTTAGTATTGACACTGTTTTTTAACGTCGCGATAAAACAAATTACAATCACCAAGTAAAATTTTCACGAATCCGTGAAAGGTTGAAATGTTCATACCGCTATTAGTGAAGTAAATTAATCAATAAAAAATTACACACCCCAAGTATAGGAAGGTTGTTATAATTCGATGAATCGGAGGTACAAAAAAAAAGTTGTTTCACATTCTTTTAATGCGTGCAAATTAAAGTCGTTGAAATCAAGGGGGTTGAAAAAAAAACTCGGCTAATCGTCGCGGTTGTGAAAACACACGAGCTTGGTGGAAACGCCATAACCCAACCCCGCGGGTATGCATCGAGGGGTGGGCCAATTAACAGCGGTGGAGTGGTTAAATTCACAGGGGTGGAGGCGGAGAGTGGGAGGGAGAGGGGGACGTAAGTGAGAACTACGAAGGATGAGAGTCAATTTCGAGGCCACCACGGGGCTTGGGCTTTTTACGCGGAATTCACCCTCAAACGGGGAAAAGTTTGCTTCCTATCTCTCACACCCCTTTAACGGGGTGGTCCGAGGCTATATGTACAGTAAAGGGTAGAGCAACAGCTCGACGTGGGTACGGGGCTCGGAACGAACCGTACGCGCGGTACGGTAGACCTTGGCGGTGGACCGACAACGCTTTAAGCACTTTTTAAACGCTTCACGTATTTATATCCCTCGCGGGGGACGGCACAGTCGCTTGGCTTTAGGCGAGCGCGAAACAATTAAAAGCTTGACGGACACGAATGGAGATAACGACATGATGAGGTACGGGCTGGATACAGGAAGTGCAAAAATCCGATCGATAGTACGAGGGGCGCCGATGTACATTGTCTGAGAGAAATCTCTATTTTTTTTTCTCCTGCTGTAAACAACCCCTGAACAATTCTTATTGAATCCGATCTTTTATGAGTCACAAACAAAGTTATTTCACCTCCTAACCGCCCATTCAAAAAAGTCTATCCAAAAGTACAATCAAAGTATCGAGATTTTGGCGATTTTAACAAAAAGTGTGTGTGAAATAAAATCTTTTTTTCGCATACCCCTGTCACTTCTCTGCAGGGGGTCGTGTACACAAAATTGCAATCACGAATAAACGAGCCCGCGGAGTTTTTTTATCTTAATATTAATCACACGTATAAACAAATGTCACGATGGCAAGAAAAAAAAACAACAGACTAAAAGGCGTCCGACATTAAGTGTTGGACTATGAACGAAAGATCCGACCTAGATGCCCTTGCGTTCGGTAGCGGGCACCGTTTCACACTGACCGTATCTTCCAATGATGGCCATCCCCTAAAATTCACAACCCCGTGGTCGTAACATCGAATCATCAGGTCGAAGCTGTGAAAAGCTTTGTGAAAAATGCTTGGACAACCTGTCATTCCAGAATATCGTCTCATTGGGGTGTTGGGAATGGGCAAAATCGAACAGAAAGGTATATGTAGTCACTGTGCATGGCAATCGTGGATTTCTGGTGTTCGTGTGTGTGTTGGTATTTCAGTGAAAGCAGATGGACACGCGGAGGTGCAATGGCCTTCTCGATGTAGCTTATAGAAGCGGAAGAGAGAGAGAGGGATGAAGCGAGAAGCAAATCGAGAGGGAGTGAAGGGGTCATAGGCGAAAACAGATTCGCTTTCCGTCGCGTATCGCGGAATGTAGGACACTCGGGAATTCCCACCGGACTGGTAGTCCATGAGCCAGAGAGGGTGAGAGAGAGTAAGGGAGGAGGGAGTTGAACGAAACGAGGCAAGAGCCACACCAAGTCATAGTGGTGAGAGACAGAGGGAAAGCTTCCATAGTGGCAACCTGTCTGCTGGACTAGCTTTCCCTCTGTCTCTATCTCTCAACCCGGTTAGAACAGCTTGGCTTGACCACCTCTCGTCTACGTTCGGAGCAATCGAATGGACCCACGGCTCGCCGGCCAGTCGGTGACCGGTAAATTATACGGCGCCCCAAAACCTTCCCCTATCCACAACCTCCACTTATACGCACATGTCCCATAGAGATACATACACACACACACACACACACACTGCTTTACCTTCTACTACGTTGCTTCACGGTCACAATTATACACGTATACCTGTTACGAGTTATGCACACGATGACCAAACACCACCAAACAGAAAGCCCACACGGACGAGTTTCCGCAAACTCGCGTATGTTAGGGGTAAAGCGATCCAGATTTAGACGAACGATAGCGCGAGGGATCATCCCTTTTATTGGTTTCTTTAGGTATAAAAGTGCGAGGGGGTGATTTTTTTCTTCCTTTCACATTGCGAGCAGAAAATTCGTTTCATCGACAACTCAGAATCCGCTCTTTTTTTTTGTTATTTCGTTGGTACTTGTTCCAAGGTTACGAAAAACTCTTTAATGATGGTTTGGCGCAAGGGAGAATGATGTTATGGAGAACAGCGGGTCATCATCCGTTCAACCCTTAACCCATTTAATCCTTAATTATATGTGAATGATTCAATGTTGTCGTTAGGTGGTAGCCGTTTCTTCATTATTCCCTGTAATTTGATCGAAATACACGAAAAAACTATTTAGCGAATCTTGAGGACAGTGGCGATTTATACTTTGTTTGAATACGTTCGGGCACAGTGGATTATAACGAGAATAAGGTTTTTGAAAACTCGACAGCGCACTTTAGGATTATCGCTGAAAGACTGGGATCCGATAAATTAAGGTCTACGCATTCATGAGATAGAGACTCGATTTTTACCCTCGTTTAGCGAGCTGACATTCCCACGACCCTTCGAAAACACCATCCCAGAAGCTTGTTCATCTTCTTCGAAGACGTGAATTCGCAGTCTGTAAGATGATCTTTTTTATCCGTTAAAAGTATTGGCTATATGTCATCGTGAAATTGATCAGTTGCTAATTAACTTCCATTCATTTATAATTTGAAAGATCAATAGAGATAGATGAAATCGATGTACATGTTTAATTGTTTATGAGAGAATTAGTAAAATGCAGAATAATGCGAAACCAAAGCTGCACACTGATTTTCGAATGTTAGTAATTAAGAGAATGGAGAACCGAGTGTTTTTTACATTTTTAGTTAAATCAATGGACTTAGTAAGAATGACCAACTTTGAAAAATTGATGAAACTGAGTTTGGAAGAAGAATAAAGTTTGCATAGTTCGGTCGAATGATTTTACTGGTTTTGAACTGCCAAAAGAGTGGCTAAGCGTTTGCCGACGGCAGGCATTAGTACGAATTTATCATTTTTCATATTGCACTCCACTGATTCGAAGCCGGAGAAAGAAAATTACTGAAAACAATGAAAATGTCTTTTCCAATATTCGCCATAACATATTTCTTTGATGTGAGGATATAATTTAGTAAAATTAAATTAATGATCTAATCTGATTCGCTCAAAGCAACTAATTATATCCTTGTATCAAAGAAATATGTTATGGCGCAATATTGGAAAATACATTTTCATTGATTTTAGTAATTTGCTTTTCACAGTGAAGATTTTTATCTATCTGAGGTACACAAAAATATTGATTGTTTCATGTTAGATATATCATAGGTCAATAATGATTTGAATCGAAGCCGGAGAAAGCATGTTACTAAAAACAATAAAATGTCTTTTCCAATATTCGCCATAACATATTTCCTTGGTGTGAGGATATAATTTAGTAAAATTAAATTTATAAACACAATCTAAATTGCTCGAAGCAACTAATTATATCCTTGTATCAAAGAAATATGTTACGGCACAATATTGGAAAGCATACTTTCATTGATTTTAGTAATTTTCATTCCTCAGTGAAGACATTTACTCATCTGACATACATAAAAATATTGAGTGTGTCATGTTAGATATATCATAGACCAATAATGATCTGTATTTTGGTTTGTAGCGCGATGTTTCTTCAATTTCTGAAAATTCTTGTTGCATTCCCTTGCCAAGTGAGCGATACGATATATATGTATATGTTTCAATAATGTCTTGGACAAACAATGTGCATTGTCCAACGGTGACGCCAAGGTGTCTCGTGCATTTCGCAAACGTCGTGGCTCACGTTAGTCCGTTTAAAGTCCCATGCTCGTGATGCGTGAAACAAAGTGCCAAGACAAGTAGACAATTAAGTTGTTAGGCGTTTCATTCTCTCATTCCACGAATGGGGATAGAACTATAGAAACACCATGGCTATACTACTGCGACGACGGAAGAACAAGTCACATTCATAGTCCGCGCTTTCAGTCACTCTCGTCCAAGTTTTCCTCTCCCGAGAATGGACTTAAACGGCCGGTTAAATGTTTCCTTCTTTGTCCGGTACAACCTCGTGACTATGACCCAAGAACCGGACGAAATGTGAAACAATTATACATGTTAATTCTGTCAGCGTGGAGTACAATAGTTTTTTTTTAATTTCACGTTCGTGATTACGAATAGTGGTTTAAGTTTCAATGTGTTAGACATAGTGAGATCGAGCAAAGAGCGACTGAGAATAGGAAAAAAGTAATACAAGACATGTTTAGGTTCAATCGTCAAGCTTCTTTACAATTTTCAATGTAGGGGTAAACTGTTCAGGGAAGGAACACCCAACCATTCAAACAATAGCAGTATTTGTCTTTAGATCATTAAGGGCTCACAAACCGCTGCGCGCACTGAATACCGAGTAAATTTAGAAAATTATTATAAAGGTTATATGCTGAAAAAAAATTAAATTGTTGATTTCACTTTTTTATTAAATTTTCAATTATAAGAAAAACATTTTTCATTTAAACAAAAATATGAACATTATTTTTTATGGGTATGAATGGACTACTGATGAAAACCATGGCCCCTCCTTGTCGACATCATAAATTCACCAAAAATTATCCAATCTGCAAAAATTTTAAAAAATCTAGTAAAATAATGTATTAGTGATAGTCTGACGGAGGGGATGATTTTTTAATAAAGAAATTACGGTATTTCAAACTTAAGTACGCAATTTTAAAAAAAGTTAGTGTTTAATATTTTATAAAAAATTGTCGAATCCAGAAATTGAAAAAACCTCTCATCAGACTATAGAGGAAATAATTATAAAAATTAGAAAAGAAAAGTTAAAAAATATTAACAATTGACTGAGTTATCGTGCTGACACTATCTAAAAACATAGTTTCGAGAAAAACGCGTTTCAAGTTTCTGGTAGGTACAACGTTCCAACCCGATGTCCGGTCACATTTATTGCTATAACTTTGTAATGGAGTGGAATTTTCTTAAAAGTTTTTTTTTTTGAAAAATTCTTAAAAGTACGAAGAATACAAATCTGTAAAAAAATCGATTTTTTGAAAATTTCACGGGTATGTGAGCCCTTAATAATTGGAGCAATCCAGTCAGCATACGATGGCAGCTTTAATGGAGCTAACGAACTGACGTATTATGCTATCTTTAATTGCACAAGATGATGGGTAAGCGAGAATTGAACGATTGAACAATGGTTTCGTGGTAAGCCTGTTGAATGAACAGCTGGTCAAGCTAGAATCAACTAAAATTTGGTTATGAGTTAATAAAATGTATATATTGGGTGATAACCACCAACAGGGTCAAATTCAATCAGTTGTTTGTGGCCTTAAGGTAGTAGTCTGGTAACTTAAGCCGATTTTCATGTCTTTTTTAGAGGGCGTTTTTTTGTAGGAAAATAAAAATGAATCGTTTTAGATATTTAGGATGTTTTTATTTACATATTAAAGATACAAAAAAAAAAATATTTGAAAAAATTTAATAGTTTATTATTATTATTATTATTGATCGAAGTTGGCACCTCGAACAAAAAGCGCGTGGGTGGCCCCGGTGATTTTGGCTCTTGATGTTATCTGAAATAAAAAATTCTTGATAATTCTTAATCTATAGACATGTCATTCTGGTCGGAACGACTGAAGTTAAATTTCATGGATAAATAACAAAATGGCGGACTTTGGAAAAAAAAGTTTTTCTCCAAAGTCCGCCATTACGTTATTTATCCATGAAATTTAACATCAGTCGTTCCGACCAGAATGACATGTCTATAGATTAAGAATTATCAAGAATTTTTTAATTCAGATAACATCAAAAGCCAAAATCACCCACGCGCTTTTTTTTCGTGGTGCCAAATTCGATCAATAATAATAATAATAATAAAATAGTCAATTTAAAAAAAAAAAATTTTTTTGTATCTTTAATATGTAAATAGAAACATCCTAAATATCTAAAACGAATCATTTTTATTTTCCTACAAAAAAATGCCCTCCAAAAGAGACATGAAAATCGGCTTAAGTTACCAGACTACTACTTTAAGTGTGTTAATCAATTTTCACAGGCATAGAATCAACGTTTATTCATTGGTCTCACGTCGACACCAATAATTCGATTTTTCCTCAACTGTTATCAATTTCAAATGGATATAACTATAATTTTTGCCGATCACGAATCATCCGAATTACTGGACGAAATTTCGACAGCCTCCATTTGAAATCTAAAAGAGTTCATATAGTTTCATTGACTGATCGGTTAAACCAATTATCCCAATTGTGTGATGTGAATGATGATTCTATTCTGGGCTCGGTATTGTTTAACTTTCTCCGATATTGGATCTATAAAAAGTCCCGAGAGTTATGAACATTTGAGAAAATGATGTGACAGAGATCGAGACAATGACCAAAAACGGGAGAGGAGGACGACAGGTATAAGCGCGAGGATAGATTTGAAAGTGTGGAGTGCAGTCAAGTGCATTCACCAGCGGACCCTTCGGCAATTGACACCGTACACAATTGTCCACCGTTGAAAAGAATTGTTTGTTAAATCATGAACGAACGTCACGACAAAAAAATCGCATTATCATCTTAAATACTTCATCATAGTCCCCTGACATCCTTTTCAATCATTCCTTGCATAGGAAAAGTGCGCCCATTGGTCCATTATCCATGCAACCCCGTGGCTGATGGTCCCGTATTAGAATCTCAGAACTTCCGCCACCACCGAACTCCCTTCGCCGCACTCGCCTGGAATTCTCAACATCTCACACCGCTTCAAGCTCGCTGAGACGCCGCGCATCTACCGTCTATCTCTGCTTTCTCTCCTTGCCACGGCTCCTTTGACAATTTTGATCTAAGAGACGATGATGCCCCGGTCTCTTGCCGCGAACGCGCCATACTCGTGCCTCTTCAATTTAGATAATTAATGATATGAACCGTAGGAGGTTCTTGTCGAAACGAGAAGGGGGGAGGAGGAGGAGGAGGTTTCAAGCTAGTACGTAGAATGACTGGGTGAGTTAGGTTGGTGAAACAGTGCAGTTCACTGTCTCTACATCTCTCGGAACTATACCCACATCCACCTCAATCCCCCACACCTTTCCTAACATCTTTCTCTCCCGACCCTTCGACTCCACCTCTCGGGAACATTCTCGTTCTGTTTCTCAAGATGTGGTTATATGCACTTCGCGTCAGCTTTCTCCCCAGGGAACTCGAAGATAGCGAAGGAACACGGAGAACACGGAATAGACGCGGGCTCTGATAGTGTGATGTTCGTTTTATCTTGATCCCGGGAAAGCTCGAGCGCTAAGGAGATTAGGCTGTAAAGAGGGACCTAGTGCTGGTTGAAGATTATTCGCAGGGAATGCTGTGTGCCAGAATTATCCCATTGATGGCATCGTCATTTGTGAAAGCTGTACATATCGAATGTTTTATCCGTCATTAGGGAATCATAAAATAACGAGATGCCACACCCAACCTCCGTGCCTTCTGTCAAAACGCTAAATACGAACAGTCTAACTTCACAGGATTGTTTGAAGGATTCAATAGAGTGAATAGATTTCTAATCGTTATTCCTATAACATGACATGAAATTTATGAACAACCAACCTTTATGGGTATGATTCCAATGGTATGAAGAAAGCGTGAAGAAAAAAAAGAAGAAGACATTTTTTCATTCTCATCGCGATTCGAAACCGGTGCTACATGATCGAATAAAGGGTTGGATTCTCGAAGGGTCTTGCCATTCGACGACTACGTTCGATGGTCCATCGTCGCTTTTGCTTCTCCGTTTTACTTCTCACATTGACGCTCATCCGGTCCCCGCATACTCTCGGTACAACGAGCGACAGCGAGAAATTGAATTTAATCACGAGATGAATATCGAATCGAACAAACTCCCGCCCACCGCCACATTTCACGAGCCACCTACTCCTTCCTCGCTACAACTCTCCGATGAAGTTAACGCGACAAAGTGTATTTGCGTATGTATTTCTCTGTGCCGGGTTACAGCCCGCGAGGTGCACTAGCAGCTTTCCTCGAAACGACGACGAACGTCATTCCCATACCTCCCGAGAGTCACTGCTGCTCGGTATGCAGCGATTGAAGACCGTATTTCTCGATGAAGTTTCCACGTCGTGGAATTTAAGCTAACAGTATGTTAACTAGCAGTCGATACCGCGTCAGTTACTTTAAACCTTCTTACAAGCTAGTTAACAATCTAAATACTGATGGAACACTCAATTGGTCACTGCTTATTTTTTTCGTCAAGTTCTGTAACTCTTGGAAGAAAAGCTTAGAGTTTTGTTAAAATTGTCGAATTTTGATGTCCTAGTTGTGACGACAACAGTATAGGATTCGTGATTAAAGGGGATGGAATATAGTAGGAGAATAATGATAAAATTTAATGGCCTCCTTCGTATTCTCTTGGAAAGGTTTCGTCGAGGTCTACTGCGGGGGCCATAGACTCTCGCGATTCTCCGCCTAATATCGACGTATTTTAGCCATTTTCCCAGGGATCGTCTTGCCACCACCCACCATCCACGTACACCTCTACTTCTAGGTACGAAGGTTTCCCCCCTCATGTAAGTGTGCAAGTACATGTTCTCGAGGCGAATCTCAACTACCCCCGGCTAAGGTCTTTGGTATAACTGTATCTCACTAGTCAACCCGTTCGCCCACCACCTTCTCCTCGCTTGCCACACGTCCTATTCCTATCCTCTCTTCCGTCTCTCCTTTCCTGCGGGAACGTGTAGACCAGAGAATCCCTCGTTTCCAAGCCTCCATCCCTCTCTCCATTCCTCTTTCTCTCTTACCCTCATCTTACCAACCCTCCTCCTTCCAATCCCCTCGAGACTCTAGTGAGTAACGATTTTCCTCCATCTTAGCCCGGGACCGGAGAACCCCGTCATCTAAGACGGTTTATTAAGAAAAATCTGTTAAATTGTATAAAATTATTACCTTGAATTTAAGTAATATGCAACAGGTTTATTTGGACATGGAATTTGAAGTTTAGTCCTGACTTAAACATTTTTCAAACGATATCCTCAAAGCAGGCAAATTTAATAATTTACCTGCTACTTTACAGACAGACGAATGGTTTATCTGCGCTATGAAATTTATTCAGGTTTCATGGTTTGGCTTTTTTTTTGTATGAATCAATCCTTATGAATTTAAGGGTGATTCATTTCGATCAATGAACTTTATGATAGCGTTTTTTTGTAACCTTTCACGAATCATTGCAGATGGCCTTTTGTATTTAAAATATGGTAAATACGGATTATTAAATGCGAAGTCCCGTGACTGATTTTATCGAATCGAATTGGGACTTAAGGGGGGAAATAGGGTTAATACAGCGTTTTCTCAATGATTTTCATGAATTTTTATAATGTATAAAAAATGAATATAATTTATTGAAACTTTGAGAATATTTTATACATATATTCAAGTATATACTATAAAATTGGTATATACTATATACTATATACTATATACTATAAAATTTAAGTATATACGATAAAATAAAAAAAACTCAGCATTTTGCGTACATTCTGGAAGCCGCAGTTTTCATCTGAAATCAAACGAGGTTTCAATTTACTTTTATTATATGTCTCTCTTCTATATGAATCTAAATGCTATCATTAAAATAGAAAATTGAATTTTTTACCGGGGTCAAAACAAAAAAGCATGATTTTTTGCCATTCTTTACAACTTTATTTGCAAAAAAAAAATTATTTTAAATAATGATAATATTCCGCTTTTAGGTTCATATAGAGCGTAATACTATGAAGAAAGTAACTGCCAATTTTCAAAACGATTGGTTGAAAACTTTTCAAACTAGCGTGTACGCAAGTTAAAAAAAAGTCGTTTTCAGAAAAACGCGTTTGAAACACGTGGCGTGCTCGGGGCTTGAAGGAGAGCTACTCACTTTAATGGCTTATAACAATAGAACGAGTCGGAATTTTCATTTTTAATTTTGGGAACATATTTTTCAATAGTTTTACTAATAATTTATGAAATGACAAAAAATCAATTTTTTGAACCGTCTAACCCTATTTCCCCCCTTAACAGTGATACTATTGATGGTACATGCATTTTTTTATCATTTGAGATTGATGAATTTGCCCTATCTCTCAAAATTAATATCGTAGAATGTATAGGTTGTGGATAAACAATCTTTTTGAATCACTGTAATGACAAACTATCTATCTACCAGTGCACTGATATTATTCATCGTTAATAAGTAACGAGTGAGCAAGCTGATCGATCCAAGTATTTACGTTAAAAATCCATTAGTCAAAATATAGCTGTAAGGGATTGTGGCGATCCATGGAGACCTCGATGCGAGGCGAGGTAGGTTCTCTTCTTTTTCTCTCTACTCTGGCCAATCGTTAGCCATTCCCATAATGGGAATTCATACTGGTTCGGAAGTTTTAAAAATGTACGAAGAGATTATCCGTGCTAGTTGATATTCAAGAAACCCGCAGACTTCAAGTTTACGCTGGTTACACGCGTGTACATTTGATGTATGCTAATTCTGAGACTATTTAAACGAGAAGCATATTCGTCGAAGTTACGTGTCTGCGAGGCTCTCGATTATTGTGTCGTCCAAGGAATCCTCCAGGACGCATCTATCTTAAGGCTTTGTCGGAGTAGATTGTCGACGATTGTCTCGGCGATTGAACGGGCTGGGTCTATCGAGCTCCCGGAAGTTCCTTTGAAAATCACTTAATCGGAGATTTACAACCATGCGAGTTCTTGTTTTAAACTTAATGTGAGTGGAGCCCTACGATCCGAGCAGTCCTTATGATGCGGCATTTTCTAACAGCTCCTTGGGAATATGTGTTCACTAGTGCACGAAGAGAATAGCGCTAAAAGAGGAACGTCGAAAGAACCAAGATGGCAAGATAAATGGAACGGTTTTGGGGGGGTACGAGTTGGAGGATTTGCGAAGAGGATATCCCCGAATGACAGAGGCCTCTTGGTCTCCCATGTTTCTCATTTTGTACCGGGGATCTTTGGTTCGTAAATTCTGTCGGAGAGGCTGCGTCTTCTATAACATAAACCAGCCCCTTCACGGTTCCCATCACCATCAACGAACCTTTCGCAGAAACTCAAGACGTGCCTCCGTGTACCCTGGATAGAGAGAGCGAAGCGTTTCGCTATTCCATGACGGGCGGGGTACTCTGTGTGCGCGAGAAAGCACACCGGTCCCCGTTGCGCTTTCGCTAAGGAATATAAGACAGTCGGGTTGGGGATGATTTCGTGTAGTTGGGCCAGATAGAGATTTGGGCACGGGAAGCTGTCTTGCGTTGATGGGGAATGAGTGTTCAAGACGCCGAGAACCTCGTGACTGGTGGTGCACGAACGTGAACGTAGAGACTCGCGGATGACTCGGGGGAGGGTGAAAGCTCCCCCCTTCAAGCTCCTTACGGATTTCATACATACATTAACGTCGCTTGTCAGGCATACGTACGAACTCCGAGATACGAAGACCTTGCATTGGGTATGGAGTTTTGTTGGGAGAGGCCAGGGGAGAAAGGGGGGCATCAGCTGAAGCCTGCAAGACTTAAGACACCACGAGGAAGATCCAACTCCACGGATACTGAAGGAGAAGGGATGGGGGAACGCTATGAAGCTTCTACAACCATCTTCGTCCGACGTTATACCTCTGTGCTTTCACCTTATCAAACTCGCTTTTCCACGATGCGCAGGCTTCTATACAGCAGGTCTAACTAGAATTCACTCTCTTAATGAGGCATTAGCAATGCAGCCAGGGTAAATGAATGTTAAAACTCCGACAAACAATGAAATGAACCTTTACGGATATTAATAGATCTCCATGATTTTTACGTAGAGTAACCATTTGAAACGAATGGTTCACGTCGAGGTTAGGCAAATTTTGTTAACAATCAAAAGTCCTGAACATTCGATAGACTTGAGGTGGTATGTTTGATTCATTATACTCTGCGAAGGATTAACAATACATTCGTGGATCCTGGTCGACGTTCAAGAATATTGTCTTTAGATTATCCAGGAACAAATTCCAATTTAAATCGTCCTTGATTGTTTCAGCTGTACCGTTGTTATCTTCTTCGAGGCGAGACTCTCGACGGTTTGTAAGATATTTTCGAGAAAATGACTGATTCTCTGGAGACATATCTTCCTACGAAATTCATCGTTACTGTCGTTGTCGTCGTCGTCGTCTTTCTACGTTAGAAGGGGGTGGGGGCAAGTGATGATATGAGACGGAGAAGGAGACTGCCGGAGGCTCATGGTCGGGTAACTAACTCCCGCGGAAACCCGTCCCAGGCGCACCATCAGGCAACAGGAGCATACGGAGACCCGGTTACAAGCCCTGGCTCGCTGCCGGCGTATTCCACCAAGAGTAAAGTCGTTCGAGTTGGAGCCTGAATTAAATTAATTACGGGACTCGTGTGGGTGGTGGGCTGCGAGGGTGCACACGGTGGTGTAACGGAGGGAGAATTGGAAGCAGGGTTTCCTACTGGGCTTGGTTTAAGGATGATTAGTAGCCTCTGAAGTTTGCTGCCAACGGCAAATGTCTCGCGAAAAGTTAATGAGTTCCCCGGGATCCTCCTGCTGTGGGTTTACGTGGATTATGATGAATCTCGAGAAAAAAAAACGCGGGTATAAAGATTAATATTTCGTCTTTTTAGTAATAAGTCACGTAACTTAGTTACCACATTCCTCCGATTCTTCGTCTTTATTGTAGAGACATTTTTTCAGTAGGATCAAACGAATTGGGGGTAGTTTTTCATAATCTGGAATGATTTGAGGATTTTAGGATAGTTTAGTCGCTTTAATCGGATTATCCGCGAATTTCAAAGGTTATTTACGAATCAAAAGATACAAAGTCATTGTAAGATGTTCATCATGATCCTGAACTTTCGTAATTAGGAATATTTACATTCCAATAGCGAGAGCTACCAATTTTAGTTGCCTCGGTTTCCGGGTTTCCTTCGTAGTCGATTTGCGCGTTCTAAGTATCGAACCTAGACGATGAGGACGACGACGACGACGATGAAGACTCGAGGCGACTTGGAACAGGAGCTCTACGCGAGGAGAGAGCAAACGCTAATGGAAAATGTTTTAGCAGCTTCGGTGCGCACTCGGTGCACGTATCTCTTCGAGAACGTTGCTTCCCGAGGCGAAAAGGGGGATGCCGAGGGGGACTTGCGGGTGGCGGGAAGGGATTGTGCAAGCGTGGGTGGGCAAAGAAGGTTGCCGGGGCTTTGTGAGGGGAAAGAGAGGCAAGGCTAGAGAAACCCGGGACCCTCAGCTCTCGCGCGTTGTATAATATAAGGGTAGTTTGCGTTGGGGATGCCTTGTGGAGGGCCTCCGTATAGCGCGTTTCAGTGCTTCCACCCATCCTCCCCCTCGCAACCTCGCCAAGACGCCTCTCAACCACCGCTCCTATTGGTTCGCTTTATTCAAAATGGCGTCTTCTCCTATATAAGATCGGTTTTATTAGCGTGTGGCAACGTGGGCGAAAGGGAAGATGCCGAGAAACTTATGTCCCACGAGATAACTTATTTTTTCCGGCGATAATTCATCCCTCAACGACCCTTACTCCCGAGGCACTCGCAACCTCCACTATTACCTGCAAAATCTTCTGCTTCGTCCGTTGTTTGAAATTGTATTACAACGTTTTTTCGTAAAGCATGAAAACGGCTTTGTTTCATCGGCAGGACAACACTTTCCAGATGAGAATCTCATTTCGCGAGGCAAATTGAGCTCCTTGGGCGCGGGCTCGTATTATAATATTGATTTTGGTATTCGTAGAACGTTCCCGGCGAAGAATATGTACATATCTCAACGTACCGGAACTAGGAAGAAAATTAGATGATGGCTCGGTTCACAGACTTCCAGTTATCCAACCTGTTTCCACAATAGTGATGTACGTATGCCGCGAAAACTGGACCTTCACACGTCACAGTATTGCAAGAACTTTTACTGTATAGGCGCACTGGTCAATCCACTCCCGCGGATCCGCGAGCCCCGAAGAAATGCCCGGAAAACCTGTCCCTTTCTGAGGGGAGCCAAGAAACTGGAGTCCACGAGTCACCCTTGCAAGGGGTCGTCGGACTCTCCCCTCTTTGATCGCAACAAGTATATCGAGATTGCCGGACACTCGCAGACCTGTACTATTGCAACTATCTAGACGTGGGAACAAGAACCCCTATTAATTCGTTTCTTCTTTTTTTTTTTTTTTTTTTTCGAAAGCACACAACCAGATAATCATGTTTTGCTTGAAGTGTTGTGAAAAAAATTCGCTGACGTAATCGGTGTTACGTATAAAATCAAATTTATTTGATTCTGTACGTAATGCAATGCATTAAGAGACGTTTTTTACAGATATAATTTTTCTCTTGTTATTTCCACTGACGGGCCAAAAATTGTCAGAACTTGACTAACCCCCCCTTTGCTTACGAGGGATTCGCGCCTCGAGTGAGTTCGTGGGAAACTTTTAAGGTAGTAGTCTGGTAACTTAAGCCGATTTTCATGTCTTTTTTGGAGGGCGTTTTTTTGTAGGAAAATAAAAATGAATCGTTTTGGATATTTAGAATGTTTTTATTTACATATTAAAGATACAAAAAAAATTTGTTTGAAAAAATGTAATAGTTTATTATTATTATTATTATTGATCGAAGTTGGCACCTCAAAAAAAAAGCGCGTGGGTGGCCCCGGTGATTTTGACTCTTGATGTTATCTGAAATAAAAAATTCTTGATAATTCTTAATCTATAGACATGTCATTCTGGTCGGAACGACTGAACTTAAATTTCATGGATAAATAACAAAATGGCGGACTTTGGAAAAAAAAGATTTTCTCCAAAGTCCGCCATTTTGTTATTTATCCATGAAATTCAACATCAGTCGTTCCGACCAGAATGACATGTCTATAGATTAAGAATTATCAAGAATTTTTTATTTCAGATAAAATCAAGAGCCAAAATCACCGGGGCCACCCACGCGCTTTTTTTTCGAGGTGCCAACTTCGATCAATAATAATAATAATAAACTATTAAATTTTTTCAAACTAATTTTTTTTGTATCTTTAATAAGTAAATAAAAACATCCTTAATACCCAAAACGATTCAATTTTTATTTTCCTACATAAAATCACCGGGGCCACCCACGCGCTTTTTTCCGAGGTGCCAACTTTAATCAATAATAATAATAATAATAAACTATTCAAGTTTTTCAAAAAAAATTTTTTTTGTATCTTTAATATGTAAATAAAAACATCCTAAATATCCAAAACGATTCATTTTTATTTTCCTACAAAAAAACGCCCACCAAAAAAGATATGCAAATCGGCTTAAGTTACCAGACTACTACCTTAAACGTAACATCGGTAAAATATGAGCGTTATTTCGAAATGTAACAAGTTTTACAAGTAATTGCAAAGTCTGATATCTTTCAGATCGCCCATTAGGCTAATATAAATTGATGATTGATAAATTTTGTTTATAAGAAATATATTATTCGATATATTCGAATTTTCTCTGCCGCTATTCGATAAACAAGACTTTGATACAATTGCAAGAATTTTTTCATATTCCTTTCGACACTTTCGTTCGATAAACGAGTATCTTGAGGATTAGTGAAAAAACAGCATTGAAAAATAATTATTCAATTTCCATTACTTTAAATATATTAATGACGAGCTCTGTCCCGCGGTTTCACCCGAGTTAAATTTCCGTCCCACGATTCAACGCGCTGCCGCCACTCCTTAGAGACATAGCATACAGTTATATGAGGTTAAACCTTCCCTGATAATCCGGCTATCTAATGCAAAAAGAATTTTCCGAATCCGATTAGTATTTCCTGAGATTAGTACGTTCGAACAAACATACAAACATACAATATCTCCAGCTTTATTATAGTAGTAAGATGAGGAGGAAAATATTGTACTTCATGGAAATTACACAGTCGGTAATATAGTTTTAGTAAAAAAAAATTAGATTTGCAAAATATGGAAAAGTATTTTATAGATATCAATGTTAATATCGCGTCGCGTCACCGGTACGCTAAGGGTTAATTTAAATCGGTAAATATTCGAAGTCACTTAGTGACAAACGGCATAAGAATATTTGGATGATCTTCTAGTTAAAGAGTATTACAAGATCTTGAAACATAATCTATATAATTCAAAGAGAGAGAGAGAGAGAGATTGATTGATTGATTGATGGAAATGTATTAATGCCTTAGCTATGCTATCAGGCAAAATACACAAAGTAATACAAAAGAATAACAAAGTTGTACATATAAACTAAAAATTGAAAGCTAAACTAAAGAATAACAAGACTTGGAAAACTTAGAAAGACTTAGAAAACCCGCACAGAAAAGTACGTAGTGAGCAGGTGCCTACCGCTACAATAAAACTAGTACAACTGCCAAAGGCAGGGAAAAAAGAGCTAATAAAGATACACAAAGCTAAAGAATACCAAGCCGATAAGAGCTACGAGCGAATTCGCGTAACATTAAGCAATTTTGAGTTAATACATTATATATTTCAGTAATGACCGGCGGAGGTATTGCGTAACTTAGCCTTAACAAAAAATGAAGATAGCAAGCGACACCCCCTCCAGTCTTATCTCAACGATCGTCACGAATGAGAAAGTAAGATAGGCCTTGACTCGAACAAGTTTAATATGAATACAAAGGTGAAGCCAGGATTAAGAAATAGAACTAAAATGAGAAAAGAAAAAAAAAGTATTGTTCGAAATAAAATCGAACTAACTTAAAGTAGCATAGACTAACATAACATTAAATTGGGCAACTTAGAGAAGATCAACTCATAAAGGAAAGCAACTTTTAAAGAGAATCAAGAAGAAAAATATAAAAAAGTAAAAAGTCGGCGATCGGTTTAACATCCGAGAGAGTATCAACAGTGATAGAGAGCAGTAGTCAAACCAATTCGTCCATATCAGAAGAAAAAGAGATGGTGATTAAAGGCTGGCTGTTGTCTTTTCTTACATATATAGAACCATTCTTTACCCAGATATACTTGTAAGAGAGAGAGAGAGAGAGATTGCGGAATAAGAGGGATATAGACGGAAAAGGCATCGTATGTAGCGAGTGGTGTGTAACAGGGTGAAAGAACAATTTCGCGCAATTACCCACCGCGGGTGCGCCGCGGAACGATATAGTCGAGAACGCAGAGGAATTTCCCTACCCCGCTGACCAGTGTCCCGGTGCAAAACCTCGAGTATCGCCACCCTATGTGACGGCAATGCCACTGAGGGTTGGGAAATGAATGGGGAAAACGAGGTATATGTATGGAGCGGAGAGAGAGAGAGAGAGAGGGGAGGGAGCATAGTATCACGCGAAGGTCCGTTTTCAAAACGAAACGAGATATCCCTCCCTTCACCCCATCTCCTCGTACATTTCTCAACCCCTCTGGGGGTCAGCGTGTCGGGCTGTACAAGATCGAAACAAGTATATCGAGATACGAGTCTCACGAATCGTTCAAACTCCCAGGACCAATGAAGAAAATTTAAATTAGTTTCGGACCGCACATGCTTCTCCATTTCGTACATCGAAAAGTAATAACTTGTTTTGTGTGCTCTTTGAATAAAGTGTCTACGGAAATTGACCATTGGTCACTTTTAATCATAGTTCCATACGACTGTACGATAAAATATAACTTGTCATTCCTGATTATCTACTCCGGCCGTGAGAACATTTTGTTTTTTTTAAACGGAATAACAATCTTTGTTACATTTTTTCCACTTCGTAAGGACAGACAGACCGACGAGAGACTCGAGGAATCATTTGTGTTGGTTCGTGCGAAATAGTCGTTGAGTTTCCATTCTGGAGGTTCCGATAGAAACTCCCATTCCATCCACCAGACACCCATCGCCCATTCCATGCATCAGAGAAAGAGAGAGAGAGAGACCCGTTCATCACCGAAGCTCTTCACTGTTTCCTCGTTTCCCGTCTTCCCAGAGCCATATATAGAGGGGGTGTTCACGTGTCCCGTAACATTAATAATGCTAGTGGGTGGCAGGGTTGAATTCACCCTCGTTCCTCTCTCTTTCTCTCTCGTTGCTCCATTCCCCCGAACTCGTCGTCAGACTGCGCGATCGAAGGAAGAGAGAAGTGCCTCAATGCCTCGGTATACCTCGACAACTTGGACTGGAAGTAAGTTCCTCGAGAGCCTCGGATGGAAATTGACGTTAATGTATCACGAAGGTTCCTCGTCTTGGGCGGAGATCCCTCCCATGGTTGCTGCAAAAGCTCCTCGGCTTTTGGTACTACATGCATACACCCCTCATCTACGGGATGGAAGATGGGGTGAGGTTGCATCTATCGTGCTTCAAACCACCTTCGCGATTACCATCCGAAAGAACGGTTTATATATGGCGACGTGTTATACGACCGGTTGCACGGAATATCTAATGCCACGATGTTCCGCGAGAAACCAGTTTGCAGCATTAGCAACGGTAGCGTGATAATAATATCAAGTTGTCGAAGTAAAGTTAAGCTCGTACGATGAGCAACTACAGCACAACTGCCGAAGGCTCTCTCCACCAACCCCCTGCGCCTCATTATAATTCGCGAAAATTTACGGGTCATTTTGGGGTAGAAATTTGTGTATCGACTGTCGAGAAGTTTTGTCACCAAAATTCTGATGGATTTATCTTTTTATAATGTTACTTCGTTCCCCGAAACTATTGTCATTCTATCCGTTATGATAATACCAAGTGTTCTACTGGACTCGACAAAAATATGGACCATCTTAACCTTTGTTCAATTTCGTCATAATCCGTGAATATCCTTAATCCACAATTTACACAGAATGGGAATTAGTTCTAGGGTTAGCGAAGTCTAGCATTTCGTTAAATTTCATCAGAATGATTTCAATCATTTCTCTTGGCGATGTATTGGCATTTACCAAAGGGTTAAAGACCCCAGTATAACCGAGAAATGAAATATAACTTGAGATATCGCGATTGCTCCAGAGAGAACAAGTTGGTTGTATATATATTTAATAACGTCAATTCTGCCGAGTTGCAAAGAGATGACAGTTAAAAGCGACGTGACAGTCCGAGGGAGGGGGTGTCTATCACCCCTTTCTCTATCAGAAGACCAAGTTATAACGTATCTTCCCGTACGGAAGTTGTCGTCCTTTTCTCTTCACTCTTCCTTGCTCTCGAACTACGGTACCCTAACTTATCGATTTCTTAAGGGGGGTGGCATACGGGCTAATAAGCTTTCCCAAGCGTCTATGTGTCTCGATGGTCTCGTCTCGGTTACTTAGTATTCACTATAAACGCCATTGCATGTCCACATTAACGGAAGGGAGGGAGCCCCGTTTCCACAGTGGAAAATCGAAGAAAATTTCGAATTCGCACAAAATCTACACACAACAGCAGAGTTTGTGCCGATTTTGAGTTAGATTGTGTGCGTTCCCTCGCTTTTCCACCATCGGTGTGCCTTACGGATGCTGGAGATCGGATGCACACCGGGACGTACAGGCGAATGAAAAAAAGGAGGGCTACCCCCTTTTTCCGCCCCTCGTAGCAAGCGGGCCAATGGCCGCAATCTCACGTACAAGTACCACACTCTTACGCGAGCAAACATATTCAGCGACTCACCCTCTTTTAGCCCCACTGTGTCATTTTTACTAGGCACCCGCGGCTTCGTGCTCTAAGAAAACGGAGAAGCAAACCCCGAGTGCTTATAAGCAAGGGTGGACGAATCGTGGGGCTCGGGGCTGTACCGTTTGGTGGCTCCTATTGGCCGAACGACGTGGAGCGTCTTGACGCCGCCCCCTCGACAACCCCGGGGAAAACATCGAATTCTATCTCGCTCTTCTCGGCTCAACCACCCGACGTTTCTCCTTCATTCTATTTCCCACTCTCAGCGACCTTCCAACATTACGATTCCACTACTATACGATAACGCGGGGTTTATACCAGTTATTGGCATTATGAGAATAGTCCAATCGCTAGTTATTGACAAAGTCCCGTCAATCTCTATCGTTTCGTTTTAATTGACTAATTACCGTATGATGGACAATGATCCATGGGTCATAGAGCTTCCGACGATTAGGAGATGGAATGGTAGAAGTAGAAGTGAAATATTATTTTCTGCCGAAATGGGTTGAACTTTGTAATTACTTTTTTCGTTTCCTATAGCAATGACAACTCAAAAGTTGATCCGAGAAGAAAAAAAAACCGGTGTATGTAATTTATTGTATTTCGGACGATAAATGTTTTACCATGTGTCAAAAGCTCACTATTCCTTTTTGCATCAGACCTTTTAATATACTGCATCAGCGACTATACCCGGAGCCTTTTCATTCCCTCTTCCTTCTCGTTATAACTCGCTTTCATTCGCTATCCTTAGCTACTGCCGCTCGAGAAACAGGGGTGGAGGGTCGAGGGAGGGCGTTTGAGAAACTCGAGTTCACCCGCCCTCAAAAACTGGCACGGTTTCCTCTGCCTCTGGGTTTCTCTCGTCGAGCTTTTCTCCACTGAACCTTTCGTTTCTCTCTCTCAACTCCTTTTGCAACCCCTCGAGCTGTTCTCTTCATCCCTCTTTCTAGGCTTCGTCTTGCCGGTTGCTATCCGGGTGACGCTCTCCTTCGTTCTAGGAAAAGCCCACCGCCTAGCTTGATTCTAGACCAACCTGGCTGCTCCTGAGACTAACGGGGGCGAGGGTGTGTGTGTGTGTGTGTGTGCAATGTGGAATGACGCCGCACACGGAGGGATGAAAGGCGTTGGAGGGATGGGACCACGAAGGTGGAAACTCCACGGGCAAGCTACTACTCCGCGAGCTTCCTCAGATATTAGATTTTACAAGGAGCATGCTGGGATTTTAGAGGATTGGTTCACCGACACAGAGGGATGAAAGAGCGAGAAAGAGGGAGAGAGAGAACTCTGCGTGGAATGAGCGACGGAGGGACAAGGGGAAGTACGCGCCTTGAGTTGGTTGAGATGAATTCATCGGCGGAAGGTTCTGAGACTGCCGCATGGGTCACGACCCCTCCTCCCAACTACCCCTCCGCTTACACCCCCACTCGAGGGGTGGGATAAATATTAATTTCGTTCCTACAGCCTCGTTGCCCCGAGCCACGAGAACCGGTCATACTCACTTCGTCCACGACGTGTTTTCACCACGATCTACGGTCGGCCTACACGTGTTCCATCTCCCCTATACTCAACCGCCCCGAACACGACTATCATCCCTTCTTCTTGTGGACGGAAGTTGCGGGAATTAAAAGTCAATATCACGTGGATGGTCGGTTATCGAAGGAATCCTAATGGCGGATGCACACGGTGCATCAATTTTACTCTCCCCCGGGGAAAATAAAAAATATTTCTTCGATGATAGCTGATCAACGGTTGGTTAACGAGTGTCCCAGATAACTCATGTTTTGGTATACTTTTTTTATTGTGACTATGCTAATCGAGGAATGATTTTATCCAGCGACGCGCAGAGAATATATAGTCATCCCTTAGAGTTTGTTTGAAGGCTTATGAGTCACTGATCGAATGTATGGGTTATCGTTATCATAGGGTTGCTCGTAGATAGAGTTTAGATGATTTATCCACATGGGACAGCTCGAAAACATGGAAGAAAGTGTCAATCATATATTATCCCCGGAGTTCATTATCGTTTGCAGGTAACTGGGCCGACCAGTGTGTGTGCCCTACGTAGTTTCTCGATTCACTGACGTGGCGCTAGCTTCGCACCCTGGTCCACACGAGGATTTGTGTCGTCGCTACAATCGAAAACCCGCTACTGCACCGTGGCGGCCTCTACAACTTAAAATACAGCCACCAAAATATCTATTCACGAAAAACTTTCGTTCGGTGTATATAACGATTGTTAAACAATCACGCAGAAAAAGCAATATATTTGTATATATCTGGTGTGAGTTAATCAATCATTGAGGGGATGAGACACTTGGCGTCATAATCCGTTTATTTATATTGAAATCGTCCTTAAAAGGGCGAGATATTGACGTTATGCTTAGAAACAGCGAAGCAAGTAAATTATTGGTGTTTCATTTCACCTGAATTTTACACAAAAGTATTACTTTATTATTTCTACTTTTTAACAATATTCTAATCGCAAGTTTTGCTCATTTGGTCGTGGGATGACTGACAAGACCGAGTTTGAAGATGAGGGGAAAATTTTCCAAGAAACATGACGTCTGCGAGGACATTTCGGTAATGGTTCACGGCCATTAAGTTTCAAATTACGTACTAGGACGGCACGGGGATAGCAGGCCCGCCATCTTCCCCGGCAATTTGATTCAATGTCTTTGGAGTTTGATCACCCGTGAGAGTTAACGAATGAGACTGAAACATTTCGGGGTTGAATCAAGGCCAGAGTATTTGACGAACTTATAGGCCGAAAGCAATCGATCCAGCGTGTTTTCTGTGAGCCATCCCGTCCTCCTTTCCTCCGGATGAAGACGCTCTGCTTACGGGGCAAATCATTTCTCAATCGAGACCCAGCGACATATTAAAGGGATTCGATGACCGATTGACCGAGTTGTAGAAAGCCATTCTTGATGCCAACTTTAAACGTCGGAACGACGGTAGCCATTTTGAAAAACTAGGGAATGGATTGCTTGAGGGTATATTAGAATTCGATAAGTCGCCAAGTTTATTTTCATAACCATGATAAATCGAATGAATACAAGTACTTAGGAAAAACTATGCAGGACACGATGATCACTTTATTCGAAATCGATACAACAACGATGTGCAGTACAAAATGGCGGACAATGGCCATTTCGTCGTGAATTAATTTGCCGTTAGCCACACCGGTTATTCCGTATTTGCATTGTTTCTAGATAATAAAAAATAAATAAAATAATAACATTTCGTCAGTAGGTCCACCGAAACATTGCCCGTTTCAATGTCTTCGTATATTATCTTTACAATCCTGCAAATTACAAATCTGGCAAGAGCATATATACACAGGATGATAATTAGTGGTGGATATGGTTTGCTTCGTCTCAGCGAAGGAAAGAACAGCCCCGAGGCATTTCGGGTATCGAATTATATATATCTCTATGTATATCGGTACACCAGTGCTATCACTGCATTTATATCTGCTGATATAACGGCGTTGGCAAAGACGAGCCAGGAGCAGGGAAAATGAGAGATATAAAGGGGGTTGGAGAGGAGGAAAAGCGAGATAGAGATATATAGGAGTGGCGAACGGTCGTCGGAGAGTTAGACGTGACGATGACTCGAGCCCCGAGTCTAGATGAGACTCTATGACATGAGAAATAATATAGCTCCATCGCAATGAGATGTTTCTAAAGAGCGCTATCCCCACAGTTCCGGTTCTATATATCACATTTTCTCTCTCCTTACGTCTATACTTCCATTTCGTTGTATATAGACCCTAGAACGTTACAACGGTGTATGCAGCTTGCGTAGATCCCCGCCACTGTCACCAAACTACTTGTTATACATATTCTCACCCTTCCACCCCTACTCCATTCTCTCTATATTCCTCAACTTACTCGTTAGCTCTCATCTTCCACCGTCCAATAACAAGACTGTTGAGCTGTCTTTGTGCGAAGTTAACGTTGCGGGCCATGCACCTGGCAAATTTCCATCATTAGGGATACACTTCGAAGAAAATTCAACAATTTTTCACTACCGCGAGAATAATTTTGATGCAGGATTACGATCCTGGATTTGTTCGAATAGGGTTGTTATGCTTGTGGTACATTCTCAGAATAATAATAATAGAAAACTAATCTATCTTATTTTGAGGGTAGTTGAATTTGAAGAATTTTGAAATCTTTTAAAATACTATCATACTGAACGGTTCGTAAACGTACACTAATGTGACGCTTTGATTAGTTGAAATTTTCAAGAATATATTTGCTAATTCTCCTCTAAAAGTAATATCACCAAAATTCAGATTTTGTGGAATATTTAATATTTGAAATATCATTGCGGAGAGTAAAAGTCGATAATAGGATGCAAGTTGAAATATAGAAAATGGCTTCCTCGTCATTTTCGACGATTTCCAATAACCGTTTTTTATGAAAACACTTAAATTTAAGAGAACTGTCTCAGATCTGCAGAGGGTAGTTTTTTAAATAATCGAAATTAACGAGGAAGTAATGTTTGAGCTTCAACTTCGATCTTATATATTTTTCATTTCACTACGTCGTACTTTAATGTCATTTTTTATTTGTATCATTGGGGTGGCTGAAAGAGAGTGCCATTATAGGAGGAAGCCATGAGAAATTGTGAGAAAGCTTTGGAACCTAACGTGTATGCGTGTATGAGTCTGCAGAATTGGTGAGAGGGTCGGAGATGAGGAAGAGGTGGAAAAGCAAAGGAAAGGCTCCTGCTAGAGTGGGATGTAAGACGTAGAGGGCGTGGTCTCGGCATTGATCCAGGATCCCCCACTCTATCTCTCTCGCGCGTTTGCTTAAAAGTACCTACGAGAAAGCCGCTCCAACCACCCTCATTTCTAACCCATCCTCGCTTCCTCGCTTCGCTTCTCTTCTCTTTGCTGCCTCATCCTTGCGTCTCGTGTTTCCCCCGCGGAAGCACCAGCAGCCGACGACGACGACGACGCGCTCTCTCGCAAAACTCACCCCCTCAGAATCGTTGGCCCGGCGGCCCGTAAGAAACCAGCAAGAAATGAATATTCATGAGCCCCAACCGCCTCCAACAACCCCTCGAGCACCTTCTTGGGCTTGCGATAACACTGCTGTAGCGCGTTGTACCCACACACACATATGCATACACAGGAATACAAAAGCCACGAGGGATTCACCCCAAAAAATAATGCTTCGCTGATGGTGCGCACCAGCTTTCAAAGAGCTCCATAATGGCAACAAAAAGAATACAAACGAGCGAGTCTCCTTGACACGAAAGTGACAAAAAAAAATTTCCTTTTAGCTATCAGCCTTGAAAGTCAACGTACGAAAATATCTCTTCTTTGTCTGGCTTACGAGGAAAAAAACAACATCACGTACCTTCACTCATGATGCTGTAACTCTTGACATTCTCGTAAAAACGTAACAAAAAATGTAATAAAAAACTTCACTTTATCGGGAAGTATAAATAGAGTCTACTTTATGATCGGTCATGCCGATCTCTTTGTGAATGAAACCCGGATATTGGGTCCGAGAGAGATAGGATAGCTGATGGCGCAACGAGTGACACGAGGAATGGGTTTCATGGCAGATTAAGAGGTGCACCACCAAAAACATTTTGTCTTTCTATAATGTTCCCTGTAAGTCGCTTGTCACGAGTTACAAGGAGCTAAACACAATGATGGAAGTATGAAGTAACAAAAAAAGCCTCGCAGATCAGAAACCATTGTGTCTGTTTTTTCTTTCTGACACAAGAATGCATATTTTTTGAATTACATATAATATTTTGCATCACCACCTCCAGATGGTTTTTATACTTCGTTGAAGCAGAAAATCCAAAGATCAAAATCATCCCCTATTTCCATGCTCGAAGGTCTTAGCAGAAAGTCGTTGATCCCCGTCATTATTGTTGTCCGATAAAGCGAAAAAAAAATGAAGCAGTAATAGTACGTTCCTAGTGATAGAAACCAGGGATTTGAAAGGAATGGAGTGAAGGGGGACGATGGATACGACATTTCCATAGAGTACACACAGAGAGTTTGTTCTAAAGTTGCAGTCGGTGCCGGTTCTGTTCAAACATTCGAGATTATATTCTCCGTTTGCGCTTTATGGCGCGAAGCATTCCGTTTTCTGTTCATCGAGGAACATCCTTAGATTCATCCACGAGGAATCCTCATGGTGCCGGAGGGGAGAAGCACCAGGCTTCTTCGTCTCGTCAGCCCACTCGCTTACTCGATGTTTGTCTAATTCAACGAGAAAGCCTCGGGACGCCCATTTGGCTGATTGTTAAAAGAATCAATCCTTGATTCTCAGAGTTGGAATTTCTCGCGGATGGCGTTCAGGATGTCATCTTATCGTTTGCCACGTTTGTCCGATTTAACGAATTGACGTTATCTCGCTAGCAAAAGATTCCGTGTACATTTGGATGCTTCTTGACAGAAACAGATCATTATTCCAGGATCTCTTACCTTGTTCTTCCAGCTACGCTCGTTTGCTTCAACGAGATACCAGGAATTATGGTATTTGAATGATTGATGGAATAACGTAAGTTTATCTTTTTCAGAAAACTCTAATAACCAGAGTCCGATATCGTTGCGATCATACATCATTCATCTTTTTGCTTTGTACAATTTTTAGCGATATGTAATTATTTCGATTTAGGATTAAAAGGGAAAGAAGTGAGGGAGGGTTTTGATTAAAGTGACTCGAAGTATAATTTATCATAATCATATGTTAGTTTCAATTTTTTTTCTCTTTAAGAGCTTGTATACTCCTGCACGCGCTGAAAACCGAGCAAATTGGAAAATTATTATCAAGGTTATATGGTGAAAAAAAAATTAATTTGTTGATTCCGCATTTTTTACTAACCTTTCAATTATAAGAAAAAAATTAAAAAATATTTTTTTTCAATATTAACATTATTTTTTACAGGCATCAATGGACTACTGATGAAACCCATGGCGTCTTCTTGTCGACATCATAACTCCATCAAAAATTATCCAATCTGCAAAAATAAAAAATTATTTAGTAAAAGAATATAGTAGTAATAGTCTAACGGAGGGAATTTTTATTTTTTTCAAAAATAAAGAAATTAGGGTATTTCAAACTTTAGTATGCAATTTAAAAAAAAAATTGGTGTTCAATAATTTATAAAAAAATGTGCAACGCAACAAAATTGAAAAAACCTCTCGTCAGTCTATAGAAAAAATACTTATCAAGATTTAAAAACAAAGTTAAAATATATTACAAATTAAGTGAGTTATCGTGCTGACACTGTCGCGAAGCATAGTTTCAAGAAATTAACGTTTATGGTAGGTACAACGTGAAACCGATGTCCAGTCACATTTATTGCTATAACTTTGTAACGGAGTGGAATTTTCTTAAGTTTTTTTTTTTTAATTCTTAAAAGTATAAAGAATAAAAATCTGTGAAAAAAATCCGATTTTTTGAAAATTTCAGGTGTATGTGAGTCCTTAAATCGAAATGGGATTGCAGGATTTTCATGATCCTGATTTACGAAGCTTTTAATGTTTCCAACGAAATACGACACGGCCCTTAAGTCACTTCTCTTAGCTATCATTTTATTGCGACAACCTCCATACAGCAACAGTCCAGATTGAACAGAATTCGTTCTGCAAATTTGTATCGGCTTCTGGCAATCTGAAAGGCATTCGCAGGACTACATTCGTCTGACTACACTGAGAAATCACCGATTGGAAAAACGGTCCATCGGTGAGTGATGCCTTTTCTGTTTGAAAACTCTGGTGGATGGGTCTGAAATCAAAATGAAGAAAGGTTATCTATATTCAGTCGCGCTTCGAAGACGTCGTTAATAATTGATGTGTCTAGATGTCCTGTGAGCTTGCGATCGGTTTGAAAAGGTTCGAGTGAATAATTCGGATCTTAGGGATAACCGAAGGGCTCTCGATGGTCCCAGCGACATATCTGAAGAAGAGTGCTCGAGATATATATCGCGGAAAGCACCGCCGAGATCATTTTAAATATTTAGATATGGCGTTCCATGTGGCGATAGGTCGGCGAGAGGGAGGGGCGGGTGTTAGATGGTGTTCGCTCTCCTCACCAGGGATCGCGGCTCTGGAAAGGTTCCGCTTTGTGTGTGTGTATGTGTGTTCGAGCGCGCGTTTATGAGTACGTCTCGTCCGTGTTGGAAGCGAGACTCATCCAAGTTGCCAACTTTTGGTCGTATTAGCTTTTGTATATATATTACCTCATTTGCGAGAGGAAAGCTTATACTTCTACCCACCTCCCTGCCCCCCCCCCTGTTTTCTCTGCCCACAAGCTATGCACTATATACTGCACTATATAGCACAATATTTATATATAGTTTATATATATCATGGCATATATACATCTGCACTAACGTGGAAGACATCCTGTGCTGTACTGTCCCGTACGTTAATCCAGTGTCCTTGGCTACGATCATACGTTTTCTTGGTTACACGTCCTGCCTCTTACGAGTCTTGCCCGTGATCACAATCTGGATATCTTGAGTTTCAAGAATTTCGGAATAATACAAAAGAAAGTAAAGCTTACGAAAGAATGTCGAATGATGACAGTCTCTAAGGACATTCAAGCTGAAGTATTTTAGAGGGTTGAAAGACTTCTCTCACTCCCCTAAAATGTGGCATTGCAACAAGGAACAGGTACCAGAAAAAAAAGGATATTTCAGGAATAGAAATTAACGTTCAGCATTGCACTATTTCTTTCCACGCCATTCTTTCCCCTACATTTAACATTCATCCCCCTTGGTTCTCTTTATTTCTGGCTCACATTCGTTCCTCGTAGGTATATGTGCTTAGTCGGAAAATATAGTTTAAGCTAGACGAATGGTTGGTGGATAGGGCACAAGGAGGGGTACCAGGAGGGGGAATGGAGGTTGGCTCTCGGCGATATAGAGGCAGAAAGGCATGGAAGACAGAAGAGAAGAGTGAGGCCGAGGTGGGTAGTTTTGCGTACGTAGTATAGTTATATATTGCCACAGACAAGCGCGCTCTTGCTTCGCCTGTGTTACCGAAGCCGACTCCGTCGTTTTCCGACCCCCCCCCCCCCCCCCCCCGCCCCTCGCATCCCTCGTTCGCTGCGGAATCCCCCTTCTCTTACCCTCTTTTCCTAGCGCCTTGCAAGCTCATTCCAAGCGAAGAGCTATATAGCCCTCCTCAGTCGCGCGGAGCCTCGACCCAGCGCTTTTCTAACCCTCTACACACCCCTCCTCCAGCAACCGCCGCGCTTCTTCCACCAACCGCCCCGCTTCCCTTCCACCGCTGTTCATAATATCCTGCACGTCAGACTTTGAAAACTCCAACAATTTCCTCCTGCCGCGTGGTTGGTGAGAGTCGTGGAGCTTTTGCCGGCAAGGGGCATGGAACAGGGGCGGGGGGGGGGGGGGGGGTTCGAGCTCGCGGATTCGAGCGGTAAGAGGGTGAGTTGCGAGCGGCTGGAGAACTCGTTGGGTCGCAGCGACGTGGACCGGGGGTGAAAGGGGTTCTTGGCCGCGGAGATGGTTCCGCTCGAGGTGGGGGAGGGGGGCGCTTCAACGGGGCACCGCGGACGGCGGGAGGGGGGTGGGGGCTAGCTCAGCGAAGCGAAGCGGCGCGACAAGCTGGGTCAGAGGGGTATGAGAGTGAGTAAGACGAGTTTCGAGTTGATATAAAGTTCGTGGAGATTCCATGTACCCCCGCCTCCCACTCCCTCCAATCCGAGTATCAGCATAGCCGCGTGTGCATTAATAATTATAAGTAGAGAAGCAAGATGGCGACCGTGGGCTCTGTTGTGCGAAACCCCATCTCGCCTCTGTCTTGTCTTATAACTAAGAGAAGAAGGACGAGAGAAATGGCGACGAACCGCGTTCCATAGCTCGTGTCATTATTCAACGCGGACGTTAGGCGATTCGTGCATGAGAGATTCAAGACGTGAGACGCCACCGGAGGCGTCGCACCCCTAAAACATTTTTTTTTGTCGCTTATCGCCGAACGTGTCTTACAGTTGAAAGAGAAGGATGGCCGATTTATCCGCGACACTAAAATAATCATTCTACATTCACTAACTCCGTAAATCTACCCCTACGCTACTTCCCTTCTTATTCCCGGATTTATTGAGGGCTTTGACATTCTTTTTACGAGCACGTAAAAATTAGGAGACGAGTGTAGATAATTTTAATGTAGGAAGATTCGTCGTGTTGTTCCTTATTGCAGCATCAAAACACAAACAAAACTGTCACTCTGTAACTTTTATGAACGATTGTTTACTTTTGCTTTCTCATAGAGGAAGCTCCGTTTTTATATAGTTCCGAGGATAAAGTCAAGCAGAAAGAAGAATTGTTCTTCCTGAAACAGTTAATTCTCGATACTTTAAGGACTTTCCACTGATAGGTTAAAAATGTATTCAATCTTCACTCACGCATTATCTAGGCAAGTGTCATTACTAAATTGCGTTGAATTCAAAGATACAAAATGTTGAGAATGATCCGGCTAACGTACATCGTCAATAATTAGATTTTCGACGACATACATTATCAATTATACTGCTTTTACGTAACCTACGTGGCGGTTCTCGGTTTCGACCTCGGCAAAATCAAGGCGGTTAGCCAAATGCCGAGAGGTTCGCTCGGGCGACGAGACGAAGGGTTCAGGAGAAGAGGGGTCGGGGGTGGGAGAGTGAAAAGTTGACGGTAAGTATCTAGTTCTCTGCGTATACACTCGCGTTAACTCGCTGACCACTAGCTTCTGCGTGACATAACGTTGTTTCCGGTTTTAGGCGCGGAACCTAATTTCCATGATCCAAACTCCTGTCCGGGTCCTTCAGGTCTAAGGCTCCCTTTCTCGGGGGCCCCTCTGAGAAACTCCGATATCTAATGTCTCTACGGTAACATTGGATGGTGGTACCACCGGTGAGAGACCTTGCTGTCCATTGCTTCACGTTTCCCGGCATTTAACTACTGTCATTGCCAGACGAACCCGTCCGCCTCGGTGTTAACTTTTAATGCACGCGCTGGATTAGCGAACGAGTTAGCGAGTGTCTCGTAGATGGTACTCGTAGGTACCGTGTTTCGTGCACAGTGCCGAACCACGACGACCGAACTTTCGTCTAATTGAGATGGCTATGTTGCCAGTCTCGTTTCGTCATACCTACGTCAAACAACCACCAGAGAGAGAGAGAGAGAGAGAGAGAGAGAGAGAGAGAGAGAGAGAGAGGACAATTAATTGTGCGATGACGTCGAATATTCTCGCTTACCACTGAATCATTATTTAAAGAAAAAAACATTAATTCTATGAGGAACACTGAAGATATTAGACAACATCTTGGACGCATCCGCCCAATGCCATCAACATATTCCACGAGGAGAATGGACCATAGAAGGAAAGAGTTGGTAGAAATAATTTAACTGCGACCTTGTAAAAATCGATAAATAATCGAAATGTGATTAAGCTCTTAATAAGAATGAGAAGGAACGCCAGGTAGATGTCACTCTTCAAATTTCTTTGTCTTTAACATATGCTGCGGTAGAAAGTCGGATTTTGAAGAGGGATGAAAATTCGAGGACGACACCTCCCCACGCTTTCCTTCGAGTACAATTCAGAGTATATCTCAATTAAAGAAAGATTCGATAGCAATAATAAATAATGATCAATCTTCAAGGTTGTCAATCGACCGATTTAACCTACCAAACGAACGTCACCGAAGTTTCATAAAATAAAAGAAGTATTGTTCTCGGAAACGTCTTCGACGATCGCGGGTTTGTCTGACAAATGAATAAAAGGTGTGGTTATAATAAAGTGGCTAATGCGGGAGGCCCGTGTTTTCTCCCTCTATAAACCAGTGTATTAATAGCCACGGTGTATAGGCCCGTTGGTAATGGAGAACGAGCCCGGAGAATACGACGTTAAAGAAGAGGGCAAAACAAAAGTTTCAATTAAACAAAAGAGGGTTGCCAACGCGTGTCGACCGAGGCGTTTTAGACAGCGGGGAAAAAAAAGAAACGCCAGAACTGCGGTCACACCACTGGGTATTCCGCAAGATTCTTTTTTTTTCACTCGTGGCCACTGCGAGAGCGAGATAGCTTCGTCAACAAAAAAAGAACCCAGTTTAACTGAGAAGTAGACATATAACGGTCTATTCGTGGCCCACGAACGGACGGACACAGAAAAAAAATAACAGAGATGGAAAAGACGCGAAACAGCTTAACGGGGTTAAACCAGGCCGTTAGGAATTGAAGAAGGGTTTGGGGGAGGGAAGGGGGTGGCTAAAAAAGCTAAGCGGTGTTTTATGGACCCAACAAGCGGTCGCACGTTCACTCTGTGCACTCGTTTACTCCTTTTCCTCCTCTCCGTATCAACCCCCTCTCCCACCTCCATCCCCCTCGTGGCAGCATCCTCGCTACCACCTTTTTACACCCTTGTCGAGGAAATTAGAGGCTTTTTGCTGCTAAATATACCGTTTCCCATGGTCCCACTAGCCATTCTCAACCACCCCAACCCCCTCCTCAGTGAATCTCATTTTAATTTTCGCACACGCTCGCATTACTCTTCGCTTTATAACTCTTTATTTTTCTCTCGTGAAAACAAGGTTGAAACCTTAACGCTCGGATTTTCCAACCACCGACCGGTCATTTTCTTATTTCACCACATTCACGGGAACGCATAACGCGCGTATGAAGCATTGTTGGCTGGAATTGCCGCGACGAAAAGAGACAAAAGAAGTGATATAGTCACGGGGGAATAAGAAGTTAAGCGCGTGTCGTATACCGTCTGAAATTATTTTCGTGGATTACGTCGGAGGATTGAGTTGTTTTTTGTTTTGTCTCGAACAACCCTGATCGTTATCCCTCGTCATTTAACAAATAAAATTCTTTCCTATTTTTTTAACGTCACCGGCGATCTATTCAATTAGTTTCTAAATTAGGGTTCTACGGAGCATCTGTTCCGGTACTATGGAATCTGATTAACGGGCTAGATTATAAATTTAAGTTACGAAGCAAGATTGATTGTCATGGAAAAAAGGCTTTGTGTGACGATTTAAGGCCTCACATACCCCTGCGCGCGCTGAAAACCGAGTAAATTTAAAAAATTATTATAAAGGTTACATGGTGAAAAGAAAATTTAATTGTTGATTTCACATTTTTTATTAACTTTCCAACTATGAGAAAAAAAATTAAATGTTTTTTCTTTTTCTATATCAACAGTACTTTTTACGGGTATAAATGGACTACTGACGAAAACCATGGCGCCCCCTTGTCATTATCATAACTTCATAAAAAATTATCCAATCTGCAAAAATAAAAAAGAATCTAGCAAAATAATGCAGTAGTAATAGTATGACGGAGGGATTCTTTTTTTTTATAAAAAAATTACAGTATTTCAAAGTTTAGTATTCAATTTAAACAAAAAAAAATTAGTGTTTAATAGAGTTATAAAAAAATTGTCTAACCAAAAAAATTTTAAAACCTCTCGTCAGTCTATAAAAAAAATCATTATCAAGATTTAAAAAAAAAAACCTTAAAGAATATTAAAAATTGACTGAGTTATCGTGCTGACACTGTCTAAAAACGTAGTTTCGAGCGAAACGCGTTTAAAGTTTCTGGTAGGTGCAACGCGAACCAGATGTCCGGTCACATTTGTTGCTATAGCTTTGTAACGGAGTCGAAATAAAAAAAAAAATTCTTTTAATTCTTGAAGACTAAAGAATAAAAATCTGTTAAAAAAAATCGATATTTTTACAATTTCAGGGGTATGTGAACCTTTAAGAGAGGAAATACGGTTAGCCGGTTCCAAAAATCGATTTTCTTTTCATTTCACAAATTGTCAATAAAACTATTGAAAAATATGTTCCCAAAATTTTAAATGAAAATTCCGACTCGTTCTATTGTTATAAGCCATTAAGGGGGGAAATAGGGTTAGGACAGCGTTTTCTCAATGATTTTCATGATTTTTTTTATACTATAAAAAATTAATATAATTTATTGAAACTTTGAGAATATTTTATACATATATTTAAGCATATACTATAAAATATTAGCGACCCCATATTGCTCGTTTTTCTAGGTACTATTTTTTCAAACGCGTTTTTCTGAAAACGACTTTTTTTGAACTTGCGTACACGCTAGTTTGAAAAGTTTTCAACCAATCGTTTTGAAAATTGGCAGTGACTTTCTTCGTAGTATTGCGCTCAATATGAACCTAAAATCGGTATATTATCATTATTTAAAATAATTTTTTTTTGCAAATAAAGTTGTAAAAAATGGCAAAAAATCATGCTTTTTTGTTTTGGCCCCTGTGAAAAATTCAATTTTCTATTTTTTTGTATAGCATTTAGGTTCATATAGAAGAGAGACATATAATAAAAGTAAATTCCAACCTCGTTTGATTTCAGATGAAAATTACGGCTTCCGGAATGTACGCAAAATGCTGAGTCTGATTGTGACCTGCAATATGGGGTCGCTAATATTTTATAGTATATACTTAAATATATGTATAAAAATTTTATAGTATATACTTAAATATATGTATAAAATATTCTCAAAGTTTCAATAAATTATATTCATTTTTTATACTATAAAAAAATTCATGAAAATCATTGAGAAAACGCTGTCCTAATCCTATGTGCCCCCTTAAGGCACCAGACCGCGGTAACATTTTTTTTTCATTTTTTTTTCATTTTCTGAAAGATGTATTTGTTAAGAATGCTCGCACCAAATTTTATAAAGAAATTCGTAAATGTGACAGAGATACAGCATTTTATGTGAAACCGTTCCAAGCGCACGATCGTTCTAAGCGAACTTTGAACGATTACATACTCTTGCATTGCCTGCAAATGTCATTGAGGCAATAAAACCGATATACGCGGACCTTAGTAAAGACGAGCTTCTTGAACGATGTTTAGGCGCGTTTCACCAGAATAACAACGAGTGTTTGAACTCTGTTATATGGAAATTTGCGCCAAAAACGTCATGGAGCGGCAGACCTACAGTTGAAACTGCCGCTAATATTGCTTCGATACTTTTCAAAAATGGTCATATTGGCCTCATTAATGTATTGGAGATATTGAAAATAAAAATTGGTGAAACACTCTACCGATATTGTCTAAACATTGATGAGAAGCGGATATGCGACGCCGAGCACGAAGCCGAAAAAAACACGCATGCGGGTCGTCTGCGTGCAAATCACGGAAAAAATTATGAGTCTCTGGATGCTGAGGAGCTATTCTATTGTCCAGGAATAGCTGATTGATGGTGGAAAAAAAAACAGATATAAATCTTAGTTTGTATATCGAATTATCCTTCAGCAAAACTTTGAAAGTGTTTTTCTCGAAATTACGTTTTTCAACCTGGTTGACAACATATTTAAAAAACTATTCATCCGATTTGCATGTACCAAGTCTTGAAATGTTCGTTTTTTTTATAAAAGGCCCCTTCTATTTTTTTTTCACAAACGATGAAAATGTTCGGCAGGACCGCGGTTCTGCAGATTCCAACTGTACACCTAGCCAACTGTCACGACCAAACTGACACGAGCATACGAAAATTTCGCAATATTGTCACGACAAAACTGTTCCCGAACAACACTCTCACCATTAAAACTGTCACCGCACAAACTCTCACCACTCAACTCTCGTGAATCTCTATTCGACACGTGCAGAAATCTTCACGAACAAAACTATCACCGTTTAAACTGTCACGGTCTCAACTGTATTCTGCGCAACTGTAACGCAGCAGAATAGTCCCCGTCTACACTGTCACGACGTCTACTGTATTCTGCACCAACCGTCACCGTTCCAACTGTCACCGTTCCAACCGTCGCCGCACAAAACTGTCACCGCTAAAACTGTCACCGGCAAAACTGTCACCGCGCCAAGGTGTCGTAACTAACTCACACAGGTATAAGCTGTACCCGTAGGTAAGAGCGCTCGGGCTGCTTCACCAAACGCGGCGCAATAGCGCGTGATATTCGTGCGTGTCCGCTATTACCGAACGCTGAGTACGCGGCACGAAGGAAGTTCACGCGGTGCGAAGGCTGTAGTTGAGATGAAAGCGGCGAATGACGTATTAGCATAATTCGCAAAAATATCCACGTAAAATATTTTAATTTAAATATTGAATACATTTTTTTCGCTGTATGTGGTATACAAAAAAACCTTTAGCTTGCTATCGTCGAAAAATTTCGTATTGAGTCCGTGAAAATTTTTCGATACATAATTTGATTATTGCTGAAAAGTTATATCGATCGTGTGCACTATTTCTCCTCGAAGGTAAGTGTCTATAATAAGAACAGTGTCTACAGTTTTTAGTGGCATGGGGAGGCTCATTTGAGAATTCCCAATATCATAGAATTTGAATTCACCGATTTAAGTTAGTTCAAATTGCCATAAATCTTGAGCAACTGTATAATTTTTCTGAAATAACACTATATTAGAAAAGTATGGTCAGATTTTTAATTACAGACACTTACCTTCGAGAAATAGTACACACGATCGATATAACTTTTCAGCAATAATCAAATTATGTATCGAAGAATTTTCACGAACTCAATACGAAATTTCTCGACGATAGCCAGCTAAAGGTTTTGTTGTATACCACATACAGCGAAAAAAATGTATTCAATATTTAAATAAAAATATTTTACGTGGATATTCTTGCGAATTATGCTAATACTACGCTGTCATCTCAACCACAGCCTTCGCACCGCGCGAACTTCCTTGTGCTCAGCGATCGGTAAAGCGGACACGCACGAAATATCGCGCTATTGCACCGCGTTTGGTGAAGCAGCCCGAGCGCTCTTACCTACGGGTACAACGTCTACGTGTGTGAGGAGGGTAAATCTCGCGTTAAGCGGTAACAGTTGGTGCCGTGTACAGTTGGGCCCGTGACAGTTTTGCCGGTGACAGTTGCTGCGGTGACAATTTAAGCGCTGACAGTTTTAACGGTGACAGATTGAACGGTGATAGTTTAGTCGGTGACAATTCAGACGGTGACAGTTTAGACGGTGATAGTTTTGTTCGTGAAGATTCTGCACGTGTCGAATAGAGATTCACGAGAGTTCAGTGGTGACAGTTTGTGCGGGGACAGTTTTAATGGTGAAAGTTTTGTTCGGGAACAGTTTTGTCGTGACAATATTGTGAAATATTCGTATGCTCGTGTCAGTTTGGTCGTGACAGTTGGGTAGGTGTACAGTTGGAATCTGTAGAACCGCGGTCCTGCCAAATTTTCTATGAAAATGAGAAATAAAATTCGCTGGTCCGCCATTTTTTTTTTGTAGATATCGAAATCCCAATATGTGATGCTATAACCCTATATGTCCAGTTTATAAATATATATATTTTATTTTTTTCAGATGAACCGTATGGCTTAATTGCTGTCAACCACCGAGCAGCAACTTCGTCGGAGTGTCTTTTTGGAAGCGGCGTACGCCGCAAACTATTCTTAAGATTCGAATAAAACAATATGTGTAGTGTCTTCTATATGTATATATTGAATATTAGTATCAATAAAAAAAAACCCATTCATCGTTTACTCGAAAAAAATTATGAAAAATACACCCTCGTACCGCGCGCGCACCGTGGTCTGGTGTCTTAACTTAATTCAAAGGAATTATTAATCGATTCCTTTTGTTCATTATTTCATTATCAATTCCGAAGCTTTTTCCGTCATTTAAAAAAACTAGGTCATCATGGTTTATTTCATTTTCTTTTAGTTACTTTTCGCCACGAAATTAATTGCATGGTCGCGGTGAAAAGTAAAGGGAGGAAAAAAAAACAAAAACGATCTCGACGAAACGTCGTTTTATAACCGCGCGCGTATACGTGTTATAGGGTAAAACCGGAATTCAGCAAAAGCTGAACTGGTGCCAGGTGAGTCGCGCCCTCGTTGAGAATCTTTACGCCGTGGGGGTTAAGTGAAAATAAAACGCTCGACCAAGTCGGGCAAGAGGGTGTGAAACGAGGAGGTCGTGCGAGCCTCGCCATAGCCCTGTACCAGAGGGTCGGCGTCGTTCGAGGGTTGAGGCACAAGCCACACATATAAACAGACACACAGACACATAACCCCGTTGGGACTCCCACATAAATTAGCCCTCATGGTTAAAATGCAAAACGACGAGGCGAGATCGTTTCCGCTCCTCCTTCCCGCTCTTCGCAACCGCTCTCACATTCATCACGTTTTTCTTCATATTTTATTCGGTCATTTTCCACCCTCGGGATCTTTGACGTTTTAGAAAAAAAAAAAAAAACAAAGAACATTCCGCGATTTTTCATACGATAAAACCCACCACAAATCATAAACTCCAGTGACCGTAACTTTCTCATAAAAAGCTATTTTCGTATGAATGAAATTGAAGGAGAGAGAAACAAAACCATCCCTCTGATGAAAGGGGTATCTCTGAGTAAATTTAACAATTTTATTCAAACAAATATTTACTGTGGTGAAATTTAATTTTAGCTTCTCCCACGTTTTCGCCATTGCGATGAAAAAATACAAATCTAAAAATCAAATGTGTAAATAAGAAAAAGATCTAGGCACCCAATAATTTTTCATATTGAATTTCGACGACAAAGGGGGATTAACATTTAACAAAAATGTTACTCACTCTTCCAAATCGCAATCTTACTGCTGTAATAAAGCTGGAGAGTTTGTGTACATTTATATATTTGTTTGAACGCGCTAATCTCAAGAAATACTAATCCAATTTAAAAACTTATTTTTGCATTAAATAGCTCGTTTATTCGGGAAGGCTTTACGTTATATAATTTTAGGTTATGATCCTAAGGAGCGTCGGCGACGCGTCGATTCGAGGGACGGAAATTTAACGCGTGTGAAACCGCGGGGCACAGCCTTGTACATAACTAATATTGCTCCAGAAGATATTTTTGTGAAAATTGGAAAACTTTGTGACAGCGATGTGAACATTTGTAATTTCCATGATTTTTTTAACACAAGGGCCGTATAATTGAAATCTTGTATTTAACATTTTGTACAAATTATCTTCAAACATCAATTGGACGTATCGTGAAATTTTAAACAAGTCTTAAGGTGTAGTCTGGTAACTTAAGCCGATTTTCATGTCTTTTTTGGAGGGCGTTTTTTTGTAGGAAAATGAAAATGAATCGTTTTGGATATTTAGGATGTTTTTATTTACATATTACAGATACAAAAAAGATTTTTTTGAAAAAATTTAATAGTTTATTATTATTATTATTTTCGATCGAAGTGGGCACCTCGAAAAAAAAGCGCGTGGGTGGACCCGGTGATTTTGGCTCTTGATGTTATCTGAAATAAAAAATTCTTGATAATTCTTAATCTATAGACATGTCATTCTAGTTGGAACTACTGAAGTTAAATTTCATGGATAAATAACAAAATGGCGGACTTTGGCAAAAAAAAACTTTATTTTCCAATGTCCGCCATTTTGTTATTTATCCATGAAATTTAACTTCAGTAGCTCCGACCAGAATGACATGTCTATAGATTAAGAATTATCAAGAATTTTTTATTTCAGATAACATCGAGAGCCAAAATCACCGCTTTTTTTTCGAGGTGCCAACTTCGATCAATAATAATAATAATAATAAACTATCAAATTTTTTGAAACAAATTTTTTTTTGTACCTTTAATATGTAAATAAAAACATCCTGAATATCCAAAACGATTCATTTTTATTTTCCTGCAAAAAACGCCCTCCAAAAAAGACATGGAAATCGGCTTAAGTTACCAGACTACACTTAAGTTAAGTTACTACCTTAAGGGTGTAGTGGTGTCACGTAAAACGTGGCGAATTCCGAACGTTTTGGCAATAGGAGGATGCAATCTTAGTGGGAGGGCAATGGAGAGAGAGAGAGAGAACGAGAGACATTGCTACAGAGATCGGCAGGGTGGTTTGCTAAAAGTATATACAGAAACAACTTTCGGTGCGCCGTATCGTAGAATACAAAACTTGTACCAACATTGGAATTCGCGTAAGTCAGAGTACGAATAACATATCGAAAAGCTGTATTCACGTGTATTCTGATGTGTGTGGGTGCCCGAAAGAGAAAGAGAAAGGGAGGGGGAGAGAGAGAGAGAAAGCAGCAAGATCCCAAACCAATGAAGGTCTACGTCAGTTGTTCAGTTTTATAAAGGCGTAACCCACAACATGGAAAACGTGAGAAAATGGCAGATACGTCCTTCAAACATTCAACAGCCAATAAGTGTGTGTTCAAATGCGCGCGAGACGATGGGTTTCTCTTTCGAACGGGGAAGAGCACGAGAGAAAGATAGAGAGAGAGAGCCCGAGGCAATATAACTCGAAAATGGTTGGTGGGTTTGGTTTGCCATAGCAGTTGAGAGTGCCGTTATCATTTCTTAGCCCGGGTACCGGGCGCTTCGCGTATCGTTCCCGCTACACCCCCCCCCCCCCCGCCCCCAACGGGTTACTACACCCCCGGGGCTACGCGTCCACTGACTCTTAGATAAGCCACCCAACGGGTAAAGGTGTATTGTCTGTTTCTCACTGCACTCTCAACCCTCCGCTCGTCGTCCCTCGAGCCATTTCTCGCGCTTCTTCCCTGAGCCACCATCGCCTTACGAACGATAGAAAGACATTGGTCGGGGGGGTAGGCGATTGCGAAGCGAGAGTAGGGGAATTAGTTATTTAGTCAGTCGAACAATCGTAGTTATCCTTATCACGAAATTGTTGAGATTTATTTTATTCATCTTGTCGTCCGAAATGATTTTGCGAAAGATTGGACAAAATGGCCGATTATTCTTTGGTTTTCCTTTATTTTTCACATCCAACATTAACGATCTCTTTTCGGACCAATTGACATTCTGAAAGAATCCAAAATTTCACTACCATTCCTACACATTTTATCAATGCGTGTCTATTCTTTTCATAGAATGAACCACTAATTTTCTTGCATTTGTCAAAGCTGCCAGGAAAAGCATTAATTTGTATGCTGAAAAATCTGAGAAATAGAGCAAGTGAACTTTATATTATAGATAGTGTTTATCCATCGTATATCTTTTCAGGACTTTTCGCCCTTTTCCCTTTTGTTCCCATTTTCATTACATTCCGCGAGTGCCCTTCCCGCCAAGAATATTCAAGGTTTCTTTTGTAGTTGTACAGATTTATTGCAAAGCATTTTTTTTTTCAATATACTCTGTAGTGGCAATTTAGGATCGTGGCTTTTTGATAATTTTCTGACAAACTGAGCATTTGGTAGAAGAAGGAAGACTGACGAAGAAAGAAATATAATTCTTTTTTCGTGAGTGAATCTCATTGTTTTTTGTTTGCTCTTAGAAAGGATGTTATTGAATATATTGGTTTTTCACGCGACAGGATTCCCAAAGCCTCTACATTGTATCCTCTCATCCCCTGTTTTGATTCCTTATATACTCTACGACACCTTCGTGCATCCTTTACCACGTTTCTCGCCTCAAACCCACGCAGACCTCTCGCAGCCTCTCAAATCCTCCTCTCTTCCCCGCCGCCACTTCCACGACCCATTCCACTATCAGACGATACGGAATTGTTTGAGAATCGCCCGAAGCTACCGCGAGATTACTTGGGGAAAACGGATACGTCGCGTGTTCGGCGCGCGACTGATAAATTCGCCGCGCGGGACTCGATATACGTACAATACACGGAGAAAGGGACTATCTTAGTTGGTGGGAGAGAAAGAGAACGGTTGTTGTATTATATCCGACGATGTTTGAACTACGTCTAAGGAGGATATTACACATATTCTCGTTTTACTCAATATTCGACGATTTTTCAGCCAATACGCGGTGACTTCATCTTCATTTCATCTGCTTATCACTGCCATTGTCAAGAGATAAGAAAAAAACGTTCAATTTAATTATGAAAAATATTTCCGATCGAAAGTAAAAATGCAATTGAAAAAAAAAAAACGACGGAATGAACACTGAAGTGAAACAATTACAAAGAGCGAGTACGTAGTTCAAGGCAGAATTTTATTATTCCTTTGAATCTGCCGAAAGAAAAAGAATAGTATCAAATGGGCAAAAATTTATAAATTTGATTAGTTTTTTTTTCTACCACAAAGTGTGATTTAAAATATGACTCGCATGGGTACAGGTTTTCCACAGTTTCCCTGTGCCTCTGTGTGACAATTACAGCAGTTTTAATTTTCGACATATTTTGAGGAATCAACCACCCTTAAGTCATTATTAGCATTAACGAATTTGACCTTTCAGGTCAGTTCGATGTAAATGTCATTAAGGCTACTTTCCCGAATTTATGTTGATTTTTTTTTACAAAGTGTCATTAAAGATATGATTTCCAGGTACAGGTTTTCCACAGTTTCCCTGTGCCTTTGTGTGACAATTACAGCGGTTTTAATTTTCGACATATTTTCGAGGCTCGACCACCCTTAAGTCACTGTTAAAATCATCAAATTTAACCTTTCGGGTCAGTTCGACGTAAAGGTGATTCAGGCTACTCTCCCGAATAGACAAAATTTCCATGTTTATTTCGCTAACTGTATTTCGCTTCCACGTTTCGATTCTCTACTCAAAATAGTTTCTACCTGATTCTCGTATTGCCGCCGCACGTTGATTGATCGCGCGCCTCGTTAATGCCGGAGTTTAATGAAAATTTCCGGCGGCAACGGTTACCGTTCGCCGGGCTCCAATAAGTGCGATGATCGTTTTTCGATGGCGCGTTGCATCGTGGCTGAGTTGTGAGTGCATCGATTAGTATCATTATATCGTTCCGAGTTAAGTCGAAGATTCGGCAGATGTTAGTAAGCAGAATTTGCGCGCGAGACACGCTACCGGGAATCGTCGTATAATCGGATATGGTAGGCGAAATTTTACGAGAATTCGCCGAGACTAATTTCTCCGGAGCCGCGGATGAGGAGCGGCTGCGAGCCTAGAGTGCGGATGGAGCGGAAGAAGGCAGTTGGGGGTGGGTAGGAGCGAGAGGGTTGAAGCAGCAGCCGGGCGTCGTTAATTTCTGACGTTAATTGCTAAGCCTGAAGTTCCTAGAAATTTCCTTCTACCACCGGTCTGTATATATACTCGGGGTTCTCCTTTTCCCCCTAACCCTTTCCACCCTCGTGCATCCTAGAGCTTTTGCTTCTCATCTTTCAATCCCTTCGTATAACCATTCAAAACGACCTTCTTGTAGCACCCTCGACCTCTCTTCGCGTCTTCGTGTCACTGGCTTATCGGCCCTAATCAACTAACACTCCGCGCCGCCCTCGAATTCAACTTCGCTTCTGTCTTCAAATCGCAACGTTTCACAATGGTGTCTGAGGGTGTGAAAAAAAATACCGGTTAACCATACCCTTCGGAATAATGCAGGATGAAGAATTTTTTGGAAATCACATTTCTCCCGGTGAGTACGAAGCAAATATTTTCCGACAAATGGTGCATGTACGAAGAAAACCACCCCTCGCAACCCTGTTTCAGAGTTATGAGACACGGAGTTCTTGCCGCGCCGTCCGAGTTGTTTGCTTTTAACACGCCATCTTTGCTCGCGCGCTTAGTGCCCGCAACAGGGAGAGATTTTCGAGAAGAGTTGCTTCGAGGGTAGCTAAACTCATCTAAACGTGTATGTATATGACTGTTCGTATGTACATGTGTGTACGTGCATGTGTGCAGTCAAAAGCCTGTTTAACCCCCGTCTGGCAGTTTTCCCCCATCGTGAGAGGGTAACGTCGAGGCTCTTGCCTGCTAGAATAAGGGTGTAATCGCGAGTCACCGGATGGCCGAGGTAGCCATTCTTTTTCGTCACAAATAGTGCAATACGGAGACGCGGAATTTTCATATTTTTGTTAAAGGGATGATAAGCCGTGAAAAATGCAAAGTCTAAAACCGGTGGAAGGAAATTAATGCACTTCTTTCTGCAGGTAATAAATAAATATTAATTTGTTATAAAACGTAAATAAAGCTTTGTAACATAATCAAGTTGTGAACCAAACTTGAACATAGTATAAAACGCTTCTGTTACGTTTTGCATAGATATTCGCATTAATTTTTTTTTTCAAGATTTAAAAAATACTCTCATAGCTGCAAATTTAATTTATCGGAGTTAACCGAACGGCTTTCTTTGAGTCTATGCGCGGGATTATTAAACTCTCGAAATCTGTCATATAAATTGAGGGCTCGCATATCCCTGGGCTCGCTGGAAACCGAGTTGATTTAAAAATTATTATAATTATTATTAAAAAAAATGTCCAACCAAAAAATTAAGAAAAACCTCTCGTCAGACTAAACAGAAAATAATCATGAAGATAAAAAACAAACAGTTAAAAAATAATTGAAAATTGACTGAGTTATCGTGCCGGTAATGTCTAAAAACGTAGTTTCCAGACAAACGCGTTTAAATAATGTCAATATATTAACAACAATAATGTTATTATAATAACAAAAAATAATCAAATATTTTTGAATCTTGGAAAATTATTATAAAGGTTACATGGTGAAAAAAAAATTAAATTGTTGATTTCATATTTTTTATTAACTTCTCAACTATAAGAATAAAAACTTTTGAATTTTTTTTGTTAATATAAACATTATTTAAATGCATTTTTACTCGGTTTTCAGCGGGCGCGGGGGTATTGTGGGCCCTTAAGAAGCCACTAAAACTTTGGAAATTTTTAGGTTTTACAAAATCTGTGAAAAAAGAACTTTTCTTGCGTTTTCACTACGATTACCACTAAGATCAAGAAATTGAACGTTGTTTGTGAATTGCATCGAATTTTTTTGAGAACTCTAAAATTGCATTAAGAATGAGAAAAGAAAAATCGAAATTTCGCATTTTTAAATTTTGTGAAAGTTGCGAGGGTTGAAAATCGCCCTAACTGCAATAATTTGCTAGTATTGTAATAAATCTGGCTCTCATACTACGCAAAGACTCGTATTACTCTCAATTCTCCTGTTTTTCTCGAGGGGTTGTAACGGCGGTGGAAGAGAATGAGGATGAGGAGGAGAACGAGACGGTGAGGGTGACTCGCGACTGCTAGAAGCCCAGGGAAAATGGGGTAGGGGGATTTGAGGCTAACGTCGAAACTCGGCAGAAAAGGGCGAGTTGGTGGATGAAACGAGAGAGGCTGCCTGGGTTTTCCACAAGGCACACGAACACAGCCCCTATCGCCTCGTTCTCCTACGAAACTATATACGGAGCAGCAGAGACTTTACTTACTTACACCCTTATCCCCTCCACTCTCGTTCCTTTCCCGGCTTGCGAGCGAAAACCTGGAAGCCGCCGGCACGAGATTCACTCTCTTGCGCCACCCTACGCCTCTTTCTCTCTCTCTGTTCTCCACTCTCTCCGGACCGTAGGGTAGCAAGGAAGAAGCGAGTCGGGGGTGCATTAAAGTGAGAGAAGGATGGAACGTAAGCACGTAGGTATTTCATGTATAGCGCGCGCGCAAAAGGCACCGCGTAACGATTTTCTGCTCCTTCGAAGGAATATGAAAGGCGATATTTGCGCGGAGCGCCCTCCTCTTTCCCGACCTTCGGGTTTTCTCGACAAACCCCTACGGACGAACCGAGCCGAGCCGAGTAACGACGAGATAGAAAGAGCGAACGAGTGAAAGAGAGAAAGAGGGAGAGAGAGACAGAGCCTCGCCTTTTCCCCAAATTTCGAGGCAAAAGGGGTTGAAGGGGAAATCTCTCTCTTTCTCTCTCTCTCTCTCTTTCTCTCGAGCGCTGGATCGTGTGTCGGCTGAAGGGAGAGTCGAAGGTGGCAGCACTCAGCTATATATATGTGTAACCATTGCTCTCAGACCACCATCGGAGAAGAAAGCGGGGTTGTCACACGACATTCGAGGAATCTAAAGTGACGCGAATACTGGCGCGAGGGTCGTATTCGGGCGATGAACCAAATAGAATGCTTCTTTATGCTCGAAACTTCGTTTATAGTTCTGATGAAAAAGTTGCCTTATTCTAACGTCAAAAAAATATTCAATCGATGCAAAAGTTCGTGACGTTTTTTGCTCTAGATAGTATTGCATAAATACTGTGAACTTTTGCATGACAGCATGACATACCCCTGCACGCGGTCAAAACCGAGTAAATTAAAAAAATTATCATAAAGGTTATATAGTGGAAAAAAATTAAATTGTTGATTTCACATTTTTTATTAGCTTTTCAACTATAAGAAAAAAATGAAGAATTTTTTTTTTTTACATATTAACATTATTTAAACGCGTTTTTCTCGAAATCATATTCTTAGACATTGTGAGCACGATAACTCAGTCAATTTTTAATATTTTTTAACTTTTTTTTTTGGAATCCTGACAATTATTTTCTCTATAGTCTGACGAGAGGTTTTTTAAATTTTTTGGTCGGATAATTTTTTATAAATCCTTAAACACTAATTTTTTTTGTTATTTGCATACTAAAGTTTGAAATACTGTAATTTCTTTATTTCTGAAAAAAATAAAATAAATTTCCCTCCATCAGACTATTACTACTACATTATATTACTAGATTCTTTTTTATTTTTGCAGACTGGATAATTTTTCGTGAAGTTTTGATGTCGAAAAGGAAGCGCCATGGTTTTCATCAGTAGCCCATTTATACCCGTAAAAAATAATGTTAATATTGAAAAAAAAATTTTTTAGTTTTTTTTCGTATAGCTGAAAAGTTAGTTAAAAATGTGAAGTCAACAAATTAATTTTTTTTTCCACCATATAGCCCTGATAATACTTTTTCAAATTTACTCGGTTTTTCAGCGCGCGCAGGGCTATGTGAGTCCTTAACCCAATATTTAAAAGAAAAAACAGAACTACTCTTACACTTTTTTTTAAATATCTTGATTGATATATGTATTTTCATCACCCGAAAATCATTTTGAACAATCTCTCGGTATTTTGTTTCTTCGGAAAATTAACAAAAATTAAGTTTTCTCCACCCTCCTACAAGGAGCTACCTACTTCCCTGAAATGCTCGTATACAATCTCAACCCTGAAATTTATTTGGCAGCAAAATAAAACGAGTCATTGTGTATCTGGAAAATATAACTTAGTTTCGTTTTTGCGCAGAGTTTGAATGAGAGATTGAGTATGGCCAGCGGTTTAGGGGGAGGGGGGTAGTAGAAGAAGAAGAAGCGACTACGGGCGAACTCTAAAGGTTGGCACGAGCCCTCGTTGCTCTTACTCTTCCCGTCTCTCAGCCCGGGCCCCGAGACTTACAGTTGGTAATTAAATACAAGGAAGCTTACTTGCGCCTAGGCGTCTCTCTTGTCCCGTGTTACCTTAAACCTCGGCGACCTCGTCCCCTCTACCGCATCAGCCGTGGTACCGTTCACTCGTCGTCTCGTTCTTCTTGTCGAGGCAACACAACCGATCCACCCCTCGCGCGCACGGAATACCAGAGGAGGGTTTTCTATTTAATTCGAGAAACTTCATTCGATTTACGTGAGCGTGCGCGGATTGGCCGCCGAGCTTTCACCCCGTGGAACGTATACCGAGAATTACTCCTTAACGGTTGAAGGACAGGGAAAGAAGAGTGCGTAATATAGACGACGAGCCTCTAAAGTCTACAACGTCCATCGATATAGACACTTCTAAATGTATCGATTTACATTATTATCAGTCGAAATTTTGACCATCATCCGCTTTTTTAACTCTATGTCTCACAATATTCTCGACTTATAAATTCATAGCAGTTCCTATACGTCATTTATTTACCCTAACATTATCAACGTCTCGTAAATCAATTTTCACCGTTTTCCTATGTCCATACAGCCTCGTATATTATACCCAGGTACGATGGAGCGGGTTTCCACGAGAAAGGCGAACCGGAGCACGTCAGCCTTCCTCGAAAGGGGTGGTTGCCATTATTGGCAATAACAATATTACACGAGCCCATCCACGGTCTTTGGGACGCTTCTCCCAGAGGCCTCTCTCTCTCTCTCTCTCTCTCTCCTGATACCTTACCTGCCGCTTCTACGACCTCCACCATTTTCCAGACCACCCTCGCAAGCAACCACCCCAGTTCGCGTCAGGCGTTCTCTCTCATCTTTGCCCGATTGCACACAAGTCCTCCCGCTTGCTTTCTCTCCTGCACGCTGAAACTCAATTCCCTTAGGAGCGCGCGCCACGAGAATGGGCAAATTATCATGAGCATAGAATAGGATGTTCAGCGTGTACACACTTTGCGGGCGGTCCCTCCTTCGCGATGATGCAACGACTCGCCGCGTGATGCTCGAGATGTAATTTCATTTCTCTCGGAGGCGACCCTACCACCCAATACAACCGCCTGCTTCGCATACTGACGGGGACCCCAAGATGAGAGGAACCTACCATACCTTTTGGGACTGGGGATGGGCATGTGTAGCGTTGCATGCAGACGACTCTCTGGACCATCCGAACGTTTGTTCACCCTCACCGAGTGATTGTGCTTGCTGAACGGCAGCCTGGAACCTGCCTGCATTTACGCTGCGTTATGGACCATCCGGAGGGAGGAGGGAAGGAGAGTGAAGCTTTCTAGTCGTTAAAGGTCTTCGGTCGGAGGAGACAAAGGGAAGACAGCCGTGGGAACGTCCCAGACGCTAGAGGATCGTGAGTGAAGGGAGATGAAGTGGCCGTGGTGTATTGTTGTAGTGAGATAATTAACTTAAGAAGTGATCGACTTTCACGAGGTGGATACCGATAGACCGCGTCCGAGACCATTCGAATAAAAAAAGATCTGATAGATTCTTGTAGACCTGGCAACATAACAAAGTAGACACTGTAGATGTGTTGATTCAACGTCCATCGTGATTGCTTCATAAGAAAACGTGGAATCGTTTTTGGGAACTTCAAGGTATGAATGATCTCAGCTGCAGAATGGAAACTTTCCTCCAGAATGTGGACATTCTCCAGGATCATTTTCATCATATTGTTTCCTCTTTCCAGCCGCTTTGCAGAATTGATCCAGAATCCCGAGAGGAAAACCACTCTCTTCGAGAATTACGGCCACAGACTCGACAGAGGGGTTGAAGAAGATTTTGTACGCGGCTATAAGCCTCCCGATATGACGAATCGATTAATCCCAAAGCAAAGATGAGCCAACTCGCGACAGTATCGCTCTGTCTCGTGTAAGGCTTTATAAGTTGTATTCGCGCATAGGATTCGAACGATATCACCTGTCACGTGAACTTTCCAACAACAGCATAAATTCGCCGACCGCCGTCGCAGTAATTTCGATTCTCGAAACAGAGGTAAGGTATATCTATATAGAAGTGGAAGGGGAAAAAGGGCAGAGAAGGGAAGAAGAGTCGCGTGTATCCTTCGTGACTCGTATATAGTCGTTGGATATATAGAGGATAAGAGAATGTAGGAAGGTGATGTCGGGGGGTGGTTTGGGTTAGTCGGTGGGTGGTCGAGCGTAGTTCGGGGATGAGAAGACCCCTTGCCGGCGGCAACGCCTAATCTCGTTCTAAAATCTAATTCCGCCAACAATTTCTAAGCCGGTCCATTAAAATTCTAAGCACAGCCGGAGAGAGCAGCCGAGGCAGGAGCAGCAGCACCAGGGCCGAGAGTGGAAAGAGATGGCGGGGTGGCTTTTGGGTGGTGAGGAGAGGGTGGCTTTACGGAGAGAATGTGGCGAACCGAGCGAAAGAGGGAATATAGAAAGACGAAGGGGGAAAAGCGAACGTTGCGGCGGTTAGACGAGGAAGAGAAGCCACGGGGGGGGGGGCTATGTCGTGAGAGTTGAGAGTTGTGAAGAGTGAGAGAAAGCGTATAAGATAGAGGAAGACAGACGCTCTTAAAGCGGCAAGAGAAGGACAAGGAACGGATAAAGAAGGAACGTTGGAAATGGGAAAGACGGAAAGAGCTAGCGGGCGCTCGCGGATGCAGTCCACCCGCGCTACAGGCAACACCATCCCTTAACCCCCATTGTCCATCTCTGTCTACGACTCCGTGGGGTTGAAACAATAAGAACGAGCGGTGTGCGAATCGAGCGAGTGAAAGAGATAGCGAACGAAGGAACGAAGGAGAAAGACAACCGGTCGTACTCTCCGCGAACTCACCCTCCTCATCTCCTTCCACCACTTTTCCTTGGTCCGCCTCTACGAAACGGCAGCAGACACCGCCACCCCCGGAGTACGCCGCTCTGTCGAGTAAGTCCCCCACCTCCATCGTTCGGGCGGTAAGAACGCCGTAAAAGCTCACCTCTCGCCCGCTCGAGCTTTCATTGGCTGAGCCGTTGCGCGCAACCCCCCTTGCCGCTCTGCCGTTCACCCGCCGCCTCCTTTTCCCATTGCCTCCACCCGACCCCCCTGGTCCCGTCCTCTCTCTCTCTCCCAACCGGGCCGTCGGTGATATCTCGCAAATAGCGAAACGAAACGAGACGTATAAGCATTCAGTACCGCCGCCGCCGGTAAAGGACGTTTTCATTGAGACGTCTTATTGTAGCCGAGAGCGAGAGCCCTGGTAAAGTTTCACCGCTACTGCTACGACTAGGCTGAAGGAGGATGAGAACGGTTGTTATGTTCTACGCTCCCGGGAAAAACAACATTTACGAGAGAGGGGATGAAAAAAGGAACGAGCGAGAGCGCGCGAGGGAGTATTCGCACGGAACGAGGGATAACCGGTTGACGAATATTTTGTACTGGATGTATAAGAAGAATCCACGAATTCAGAGGGTTGTCGTTGACGAAGGATGATACGGGAATACATGATATTCAGGTATTATCGATCGCTTTAGACAGTCGTTTGAACATTCACGATCAAAGTGGATGAACGTCATGGTGTCTTTCGTTTTATACCGATGATGGAAAAAAAAAGGGTTGGCTGAAAGTAATATTGCCTTTTATTGAATTTTAAATTGACTACATTCAAAAACAATAAAACTGACAAAGATTTTCTTTTATGATGTAGACGATAATAATTATTTACAGAAAACGGCCAAGACATCTGGCAGCATTTGGAACAGGCGTCGAGGGAGCGATCGGCATTAGAACTCTGGATCTTTAGTTCGCCCACGCACCCATTTCTCTACGGGACATATAATTCCGACGTATGAACGATGCCGAGCTATAATAATGCTTGGGATAATAATTATTCTAGTCACTTTGCGATGCCAAGTGTCGAATTCGAAATCTCAGTTGTTGCACGAACAAGAGGGTATGGAAGGATGTGCGTGGGGCTCTTTAAGCCTCGTTACGTGCCAGCCTGGGCCACCCTCATTCCTTTTTCCCTCTGCTACCAAGAACTGTAGCGAAATAGGCAGAGAGAGAAAGAGAGAGAGAGAGGGAACTAAAAGAGACCAAGTATAATAAGAGAGGACTCGAAAGGGTGATGGAAAGGGGCTGAAAATGTCGAGCTCGGTGCTAGAGAGAGGTTGGGGGTGGGGGGGGGGTGGTTTCTGGAGTGCTGCCCCGCTTCTGGTGCTGTTTGAGTTTGAAATTACGAAGCGAGAGAATTTATATGCCGGTGCCGCCTGTTCTTGCTTGTCAAGAGGCAGATTGCGGAGAGGGTAAAAGCGGGATGAAAGCGCCGGCACACTGGAAGTTTCATTTATTTAAGGCATCTTGGCGAAGGGCGAAGAAGCATCCAACGAGAACGTCGTGAAAGAGCGGATGAGAGGCGAACGGAAACGTCGACGACGATGGAGTAAAGCTTCGCGCCTTAACTCGAAGCCGTTAAATGCCTCCTTCATCCCTTCAATTCCCTCTTTCATTATGCGTAGAAGAATGCAGCCAGTCACGTTTGTAGCAGAGTGCCCCTTTCTACCTTATTCCCTCGAAATACTAGATGTATGTAACAATCCGAAATTAAAAAATTCCATTACATCCATTGTTCGGAAAACATTTTTCTTAGGCTGTTTTTCCTCCTTCAATAAGTATTCCGTGGGCTGTTATAAAACGTGTCTCAGTTCTTTAATAGCATTGTAACAAGACTCTTAAGAAATTTTTCTCGAGGGACGCTCCGCTAAAACGAGTCTACGAATTTTACAATTGGTGGATGAAATTCGAATTGAAAGTCCCTCAACTTTTGTCCACGTTATATCCATCCCATCCGCCATCTCGAGAAGGCACCCGGAGCATATATAGCAGAGGAGAGAGAGAGAGGGAAAGAGAGAGCAGTGAAGCGCTTTGTCTGAAACTTCATGCGAGCTGTGCTGAGGTTATAAGGAGCTACGGAATGGCGGGGGGGGGGGGGGGGGGGTAGGTAAATCAAGGGGAGGGTGTGAGTTGGGCAGAAGTCCCTGTTTCGCGATTATAATTTAACGACAACGACGCTTTGCGGCAACGATGCGAAGTTGGCCTCGGAAATCAATGCGAAGACAAAAGCTTGCAACGACGTCGAGAGTGCCGGGCGCACGAAACGGCGAGATGAGGGTGGGTGGAGTATAGGTTTTTGGTACGGGGAAGAAGGCGAGCGTTGGGTGGATATGGTTGTCGTATCGTGGCTGTTTTGAGCAGCCAGGAATATAAGGGAGTTCCGAGAAGGTCCTAGGATATAGATGGTTGCGAGGGATATGACGGGAGGATATGGGGGTGGAGGGTGGGAGGGACGGAAAGGGGCGAAGGCTGGTGGTATCACCAAACGCCAAAGGCGCGAGAGAACCGTTGGGGTAGCCTGGCCGCGTCGTAAGTATCCTGGGAGTAGAGAGTAGAGAGCTTGAATTCCACGTTCACCCTCTTCTTCTTCTTGCCTGCCTTTCGTCCTCTGTTTCCTAGTCAAACAAACACGTGGTATCCGTACCGGCGAGGTCCTATTTTCGATCGGAATAATATACACGCTTCGATAACGAAGAAAACGTACCTATCTCTTCTACCCAAGACCAACTGATAAATATTATATTGAGATTCAACAAAAATTTTATGAAATATCGTTCGATCAGGAAATGAGCCATTAGTCATCATCTGATTCTTTGAAAGTTAGGCGCAAATATTGACTGTTTCCTATCTCGTATCAATTGTTGACGAAGCGATGTAATTGAAAATCAATTTTACAAGAATCCATGAATTTTTAACACCCGATCAATCGAGCGTGAAAGATGTTGTGCGTTTTCTTTTTCTCGCGATTTGTCGGCCGAAGCATTGGTCGAAAAAAAAGGGGGATGAAAATACCGAAGGAAATTTCCTGCCTGGTTTCGTTACCGGAGATGGCTACGGTCCAGAAGGCTCGTAAAAAACGGACAGCGGCATTCGAATCCTAACTACCCTTTGGGCTACTCTGACGCGTTCCACCCTCGTTGCCGCAATCCACAGTCGACGGAAAGAGAAACAGCGGGCGCGACGTGAAAGAGAGCCGTGTCCTAACGCTTGGGCTACTATACCGACATGAACGCGCGGCCGTATATATAACCGGGCGGGGGGGAAAGGGTAGTGAATCCGGCATTTGTGGTCCGGGTATTAAGAAATCTCTGTGGACGTTTGGCGGTCGGCCAACCGAATTCCCGGCGAATTAAAATACCGTTGACGCGGAAAACGTGCGGGGCATCCGGGGATGCGTATATCTATTTTTCGACCGGAGTGTAACAACACGGACACTCATGGACTCTTCACTTTTATATCATTCGCGAACCTTTTTTTTCAATTTAATAAAAACTGATCATCGCTATATGTAGATGAAAAAATGTTGTCGTTGAAACTTCGAGAACAAAATCGCTAATTACTTCAGGGCTTACAAAGTCAAACTGTATAATACACCTTGTTATTCGGACGATGAAAATTTTACGTGGTTTTGGGGTTTGTCAACCAAGGACAATTAGAGACGTTGAAGCCGTGAAAATATGTCAAAATACAAAAACCACCCCCTAGGGGTTAAGCGCGGCAGATTAAACAAATCCGAATTATAAGAGTTACATTGCTCGAAAGATCACGTTGAGAAAAAAAATGTTCCTTTTTGATAAAATTGTTCGATATCTATGTGATCGGAGGGAAATAAAATAATCCATGGCGGATTATTTCACCCCATTAGGGAGGTTCCCAATCGCGCGAAGAATTTATGGCAAAACAACGAAAAATTCAAACCACCCATGCAAGACAAATATCGGAGTTAGGGGACTCTGCCAAGAAGCGCAACATTCTTTTTTCAACCGCAAATAACTAAACTTTACTAAATCATTCATCTAAACTTTACTGGCAACAAAATTATAGGAGTTTTAATTTTAGAGACATTTTTCGCATCCCTTAATAAAGCTATATCATCAAAGACTGTAGCCCGAAGCCTTTAAAAACCCTTTTATCTTGTCAAAGTTACCCTTATTGTTCAGGCTCATTGTTAGCCAGCCGATTCCCGATCACTAATTTCCAATCTCTTTGTCTTGTCGCGTCTTTTCCCGTGAGTCATCATTTTTGAACATTGTTCGAATCTTCGAAGGGTTCCCGAAACATATTCAAGATGATAGGGGTAGAGTGCTTGAGAAACACGACTTTGGGGATACTTTTTGAACGTCTTGTTGTATTCTCACAGTTTCCGGGGGGCCGCGGCACACCGAAATGCACAGAGCGCGAAGAAACTTGAACGGGTCACATTTATATACTGGCAAGTCTGCAACAGTAATGGAGTTTTCACTCTAGTGTTTCTCTAGCGGGGGTTGAGGATAACTGTGATGCGGCTTCGGTTGGTGCGCTACACGAAGCGTTTGTGAATCGTGCACAAAGTCGTAGCTCGGGGCCCTTTCATTTGTAAACGAAATTACAGAATAAGGCTGTTGGCGGGGTTTGGTAGCGGGGGCGGGCGAGAGGGGCAGGTGAGTACGTCGGGTGATTCGGGAATGGTAGTAGTGACTCGGGACTTTCGAGGACCCCTGAGTCGTGGTGGGACTACTGGAAGCAATGGCAAGTAAGCTTGGTTGTGTGGCTATGTGTGTGTGTGTACGAGAAGGAAGGAAAAGCTCGCTCGTTCCTCCTGGCTGTTGTAAGCTACGCGAGAGCAAACGGCTCAAAGGAAATTAAGGAGCATTCACTTCATCCAGAATCTTCCACAGAGAAATATCGTCGCTGTTGCGGAATACAGAAAGAGGCGAGGGCACGGGTGAATAGAAGTTTAAGACGAGCGAGCTTCTAACATCTGGGGTACGAGACATTTCGTTTTCTACTATTGCTATTTTTTTAACTGAGGAATTCCAGTTTTTTTTCAATCGTTCTTTCGTTACTATCAGTTTTTCTACATTTCCTTTACCTTTGCAACAAGCTAGAGAGCAGTGGTCTTCAAGGGTTGATGTCACGATTTCACATTATTTTAAAATTGAAAAGTTCATAGCCCATATGGAAAAAAAAAGAATCAAGATGTGTTAGATATTGAATCCAGGGATGTAGAATGAGGTAAAAAAAACGAGCCAGGTATGTCGAAAATTAATAAAATGTCTGGGCCAATGGGAACATTTTTTTTATGTCTAATTACCGTTAAGGGTTGGAAAGCTTTTTTTTTTAAAAACTCCCAACCACATTGGTATGGGTATAGAATGAATTAAAAAAAGTGCCAGGGATGTTGAGAATTAATAAAATGTCTGGGCCAATGGGAAACATTCTTTTATGTCTAATTACCGTTAAGGGTTGAAAGACTCCTTTTTTTTCAAGAAACTACCAACCACATTGGTAATAAATTAATTCACGAAAATTCCGTGATTGCCATTACGACTAACGTAAAATTACATTTCAATATAAAGAATTTTTTCACGGTGGCGGAATAAAAAACAAAAATATATTATCGTTACGAGATTCAGGAAAGGGTGAGACTTTGTGCGGGGGCGTTTTCACTGATCTCTTTTCTCATTGAGACACTTCGAGCTCGGTTCTACGAAAGGAGTGGCGCGGGCATCATGAAAGGGGGCTTCGTCGGTTTTTCCTCCCTTATTTAGCGCTTAACCCGTGGTGTGAGTCTCCGGTAAGACGGGGGTGGCAGCATGGCCGCTCGCCCACCCGGGACTCCGCCCTCGAGTCGACGGCTTTCTCTCTCTCTCGCGAAGGGGGAAAACGAGACGACGACGACGAGGGCCGAGAGTGTAAGTGAGACGCAACTTTGTGAAACCCAAACGCCACTGTACGAGCCCGAGGATCGCATTATACTTTACCAAAGCACGTATCATCAACCTTGTCTGCGCAAAGAAACAAAAAAAAAATCTTCTTTCGTTTTTACTTTGCAAGCTCACAAAAGTTCTCTGGCAACAAGTCCACTGTATCCCATTAAAATAATCGATGAACAACAAACCCCTTTTCACTCTCCCGATTGTTGAGAATGTTTATAAAACATTTCACAGTCACAATCCTCAAAGTTCACAGTTCTACTGAACCGCCCCCTACCCAAACACACTTGCAAACTTTACTTTCGAAATTTTGACGTTATTTTGAATTTAACGGCACTCAAACAATAAGGGATGTTTTTCGTTGGGTACAAATTTCCCTGAAATCGAATGCGCAAATAAATAAATCGACAAATCTTATTTAAAAAAAGGACCATTGAAAAAAGTCTGTTAGTCGAGTTAGTTCAATCGACAATTACTTTTTGGGGTAGGAGGGGTTGGAATTTGCATCTCTGTGTGATATGGGCACCAGCTTTGTGATTCGCGAGTCAACTATTTGTTTCCATCAAAGCTTTATAAAATTTTCATCGTAGAAACAATAATATTACATTTTAGATATCGCACTATCGAAATAATATGAAGATTAATGGACTTTTTTGTCGGAGAACTTAATTTGTAGGATAATAAAATTACGAGCGAGGCATTGATGTCGAGGAGAAATCACAAACTGACTGTAGAATCGTTTCGACGATATTGTGGAACTGATCGTCCACTGGCTCTTAGTGGAGTCCCTACTTTTTCTTCGCTCGAGAGGAGGAATGAATCGTATTTTAAAAAATACATGAACTCTCATCCCCCCCCCTTCTTCTACTTCGACTGACCACCCCATTTCGAGTGACCGGTGGACCGGTAGTGGACGGGACGATCGAATGTGGGAAAGAAAACCAGTTCGACTTGTTGTAGGTACCGTTGGAGAGCGAGACAGAGGGAGAGGGTGTATTGTCGAGTAATGCGAAAGTAAGGAAGATACGGACAATCGTTGAAGGTCACTTTCGCGAGGCTCGGACACTCGGGAGCCCATCGCCAAAAGGGAGAAAAATGAGGATGATAGGGGCCGGGAGGGGGATAAGAAGACAGGATCGAAATGAAGAACACGAGAAGGTGTAAGGGAAAGGGAGGAGGGGTGAAAAAAGTACGAGGGCGCGCGAGGCGCAAAACCTGTTCCGGGTCAGTTTAAGGGACTCGAGTGACCCGGATAAGGGTCAGTATAGGTGTAACAGCAGCCTGGCAGCCTTCGTTTTCACCATGTAAAAAAAGAAAAAAAAACCCTTTACCACGCCATGACCCTCCTTACTGTGGGAAAAATCATCGGCACCCAATGTGTTTGACCCAAAAATTCCGCACAATTTATTTAACCATTTACGGCAATTGATGAAAGTTTTTACGGTAAGTTGTTTTCATTCAACGAGCTTTCAATTATAAAAAAAAATATAACCAATAAATATATTGTATCATACTTTTCGAAAAATCTATTTTTTACCGTCGAAGCAAATTTCACCCTTATAAACGAGACGAATTTTTTGTCACAATTTTTTTTCAGACAGTACACTTAAGGATGAACATTTTTCATAAGTTCATCTATGATCGTAGATTTGAGGAACCGAAAGTTATAAATGTTTGAATATACCCTGCTCGGTGAAATGTATCGAAATTCAAAAAATCATATCTCAAAAATTATTCGAAATAAAAAATTGAGAAAAATCATGAACGATCATTCGATCCCAAAAAAACGAATAAAAAATTGGGTAACCGAAAGGACAAACCAAAAGTGAAAATTTAACAAATATTGGAAATTTTCGAACTAACGTCTAAACGTATTTTTGTTTGTTTAAACAGAAATAGTGTCATAAACATAGAATGGTAATTGATAGGTTTTTTAGTTTTTTTTTTCGTCTATCTTGACAAACGTGGCAAATTTTGGGGGGCAACTATATATGGTAACGACGACAGGACCGGATTTTTTCGGGCGCTCGCAGCTTTACAACCAGTTTCATTAGAATTGTAGTAAAAGCGGTTACAACGCCTTATGGATAAAGAGAGATGGGTACGCCGCGGCGAGTGTCCGTAGGATTTTAGTTAGCCCCGCGTATATAATACTCCCGCATTTGTAACGTCCAGTTAGACCAGTTTCTCGAATATACAGTATACATATATATACATAATCTCGAGGACAGGACAATGTCCAGTGTGTTTCTCGTGGGGTGGATTCGATCTTGTATACTCCGTGGCGCACGAAATTCACGTCGAATCTATCTGCCTGATGATCCTCAGACTCTGGAATTTGATTAACGATTTTCCAGTCTTCTTACAATTTCAAAAACTGTGCGATGTTTTTTATAATTTTTTTTTGCTAAATCCTACTTAGAAAGAATGAAATAAAAATTCTTTACATAAAACAAAACGTTATATGGTACGTAATTAAAAATTTTGAAAAACATCCACGATAGAGGGCTTAAAATTTTTCATTAACAAACAGTATTTTTGAGAATTCTTTCAGATTTTTTAATCAAGTCTTTACGCTAATCATCATTAAATTCTGTTTTTTTCTTCAATATTGAAAAAAGGGCTTGTTAAAAAAATGTAAAACAATTCATGAATATCCTCTGGCCAGCAGTTATATCGTTTTTCATTGTTATAATTTTTTTTTTCAAGTATCTATCGAGCAGAAAAAAACGGAAAAAAAGTTTGAAGCAAACGCCATTCCGCGTTATGGTATAAAAATATTTATATTAGACAGGAGGATTTTTCAGAATTATTCCAGATTATGAAATTACGGTTAACCGTTGAAAAGAAGAATGAAGGTTCATTAAAAAAATGTAAAACAATTCATAAATATCCTCTGGCAAATTGCAGCATAGTTATATCGTTTTTTCATTGTTACTGTTTTTTTTCAAATATCTATGGAGGAGAAAAAAATGGAACAAAATTTTGAAGCAAATGCCATTCCGCATTAGGGTATAAGAATGTTTAGACTAGACAGGAGGATTTTTCAGAATTTTTCCAGATTATCAAATCACCGGCTAATCTATTGTTTTATGTAGAATACTTTTTTGAAAAATCGTTACTAAATAGCGGCTAGTCGAGAAAAATTAGACAAATATCTACAAGTCTCTTAGGGTTATTAATAACAATATGAAAAATTGTGAACCAAATGCCAATGAGTGAGGATTACTGGTGGATCGATTTGACGTCGAATGCTCCATATATAGTGAGAGTAAGATAAGTATATAGTTGGAAGCGGCAGATGCGAATCTCCAAAAGCTGCTCCAAAAGTCCAGAAAGCATACGTTTGGATCTTCGGGTTACAAAGATCGGCGGTAACGCGATACGAAATTTATTTTTTTATTCAAACGTCTCGCAATGACAACGAACGATTTATCAAGCCAGGAGCTAGAAAATTGTATGGGAAGTTTTTTTCTTTTCATCACGACATTCCGAGCCACAGAATAACAACTGATACAAATGGTTTTTTTGATTTCATAAATAACCGCGGCTTAAACTTGCATAGATAGTTCGAAAATTGCACGAGTTATGTTGAAGGGTTTGGCCACGGTAGCGGGTATAAAATCATGTGCACGTTTAACAATTTTTTATTTGCATGCAAAAGTGATTTATTTATAAAATGAATTACACATCTAGTTAGTATAAATATCAAGTAAATAAAAAATATTTTTTTTGTTTTTGAGACAATTTTTGACCTAGCATAAAAAAAAAAAATCTCGTTTATCTACATCAGAATACCTAGAGAAATACGTACGAAATTTCTGGTTAATCAAAAAATTTCCATTTTGTGAGCAGTTTTATACGAAGTTTTTCGATGGGAATTCACCTTTCAGGTTCAGAGCCTACGATATTCGAATAAAACAATATTTTTCAAATTCCGTACGTACTTCTCTAGGTATTCTGATGTACATTTACGAGAATTTTTTTTTTTCGTTCTAGGTCAAAAATTGCGGATACGAAATGTCATGCCGCGGAGCGCCTCAAAAACAAAAACATATCAAAAGCAAATAGCAGTAGTCGGTCATTTTGTATAATAAAAAAAAACAAAACAAATATCTTTTATTAGCTTGATATTTATATTAAATATATGTGTAATTAGTTTTGTAAATAAATTACTTTTTCATAGAAAAAAAAAATTGTTAAATGTGCGCATGATTTTATACCCACTAATGTGGCCATACCACTTAATTGCAAATATTTTTTTTTAATTAAAAATCCTGTAATACTTCAATGAGTCGTTCAATCTTCCGGATTTTTATTCTTCATAAATGTCTATCGACGTTTTGACACATTTTGCAAACATTAGCATTGGAAAACTGAAAAAAACAAAAAGTTTCTTCACGAAAAAAAAAAAAAAAACAAAGCTCCCTCGTTGAGGAAGCAAACTATTCAAAATATCGTCAAAATAATGTACACTCGTTATTTTCATCCCGAAAATAATGTTCACGTACAACCCTACTTTATAATTAGACGACTTATCCAGGGGAAAAAAAAGCGCGTTTCACTACCTCGAGACTGAACGAAGTGGGGAGTTGATAAAAAAAATAAAATGGCTTCCAAGCGGGTGACGGCCTGAATAGAGAAAGTGTGAACACCCTCTCTTCTTTTCTTTGGACACCGCATTAGCGTGCAGACTGGTCAAGCCACCGTTGTGCCAAACAATGTCACTCGTGTGCGGTCAGTTGGCCATTAATAAGCAATTATTTGTCGCCTCATTAGGTAACAGAGCCTCGGACGCGTAAGATTGCGTCTCTAACAAAGGGCCCCCCCTACCCCTCCTCCGGGGGGTTCTACGGAAAAAGTTAAAGGCTTGGCGTTGAGCGTCACAAAGAAAGTTTGAGGGAGAAAAAAAATGCAGAGTGTGAGAAAAAGGAGAGAATGAAAAAAAAAAGACAGAAGGACATTGGACCAAAATCACACCAATACTTGAATGGGGTGCCTAATTTATATGCACACAGACACACATACATTGATATGCGGCCTTTGCGTAAAGATTCGTCGTTCGTTCAATGAAACTTTCCATTAGAAGCCTTCCGATAGCCCGAGGCTAGGCTCCTATACAAGAGTCTGATCCACCCCTTCTGTCCATATACGTGTATATAGTGTCCGGTCAGCGTGCGCCGGACACTGGTCACTCTGCGCCCCCTTCACTTTTTGTCGACATCGCCTCATCGAGTTATAGAGAAGGGGGGCAGAGAGACGAGCTCCAAATGCGAGCCAAGAATCCGATAACCTATCCTCCGGGCTTTTGATTCCATTTGTACCGGTCGAAAAGTTCGAAGGACCCTCGGCACGTGGCATCAACATTAGTGATTAGCCGATACAAACAAAAAATACGATTTTTGAAATTTCTTTTAGGATTCCATGCCGATGCATTTTAACCCGCTAATTACTAATTCAGTAGCCGTTCCCTTGAAAAACGCGAAATTCCCTAAAAAATTATCCAAAACGTGATTATTTCGATTTTCCCGTTTTTTCCATTGATATTTTGAATTTTTGGCCTAAACTCGGTGTTTTTGGGATGGGGAAAATTTCTGATCGAAGGGAGTACCAAAATATTGTAAAGAACTAAAAAAAAGTTTTGTCATTTTGTGCCCACTTTTTCAGAAATCGAAAAATAGCAGAATTTCAAATGGCCATAATGTGGCTTCCGTTTGATCGATTTGGATTTGAGGAGGTTTTTGACAACGTCTCGAGTGGAATTAGAGAACGCCGTTTGATTTATCTCGACATCTCAATTATTGTGGCCGTGACGGCATCTTGAAAATCGTCGAAAAAAATGGAGAAATTCGCGAAAATCAATGGTCCAACTTCAAAAAACGGTGGAACATTGAAAAAAAATCGGAGCTCAATGAACAAAGCGGCATTTTAAAGGTTGAACCGTTACTAAAAGAATGAGCACAGAGTGGGCGTTCGACTCCATCGGGAAGCGACGTTACATCGATTTTAGTGCAGCCACTTCTTTTGACCGAAATGCAAAAAAATTTTGAATTTTTTAATTTTCTTTTATGACGTTATATGGATGTATTTTGATTACGAATCGCTGATTACGAATTCAGTAGCCATTTCCTCGGGAAACTAAAAATTCCCTGAAAAATCATCGAAAAAGGGATTTCTTCGATTTTCGCGTTTTTCCCATTGACATTTAGAGTTTTCAACTTATAGGTATAGTAGAACGCAAGGTTTCTTATATTTATATGATATATCCATACCTAACAGAACAAAATGCTGTTCCGTAGTCCTCGCGACGTATGTTTATGGGCGTCGGACGAGTTTTCCAAGCAGCCACACCAGCCATACGTAAAGGTGACGGAAAATGGGTGGAGGAGGTGGGGAGCAAGGTGGCTGAAGGTGAAGGCGGTGATTCCATGAAACGGAAAAGGAAGGCTAGGCAACGGTGAACGAGTGAGGCGGAGGTTGATGACGCGGGGCGGTAGGGGGAGGGTGGTTTGGAGGGTTCAGGAAGAGAAAGAGGAACCGCGAGGTGTAGTCTGAGGAAAGCTTTCGAGAAATAGAGGGTTGGAGAAGTTAGGGGGTGGAGGGCTGGGCCACGTATACAGCACCCCAACAGAGGAAAGCGGAAGCATAGAGTGGGCGCATGCGAGGAGCAGTCGCCGACGCATATAAGTAAAGTTTGTTCGCAACTTATAATAGGGACGCCTAGCATCCCCTACCTCTACCCCCCAACTCGCCCCCTGCCCTCCTCCTCCATTTGCACCACCCTCTACCACCCCGCTCATCCTCACGAGTGAACCATCCCTTGGCAAGGATGAGGTACAAGGCTTGAGGTTAGGTTACTCCGCGGTACGGGCAGACGAACTTGCACACGGTAATAGACCATGCAGGTGCAATCTACAGTGGAAAGCAAATTGCAAAGAGGCGAGGTAGAGAGAGAGAAAGAGAGAGAGAGAAAGAGAGAGAGAGAGATTCAGTGGAAGTTGGCGAGGGGAGAGGGATTTCAGAGATGTCGAATTGCACGTCCTAGGGGTTGGAAAGAGAGAGACGATGATTCGAGGTGATGATGCGGGTGACTGAAACAGAGTTTGTAGTGAGTTAGACGAGATGGATGAGAAGAAGGTACACCGGAAGTTCTACGGGGTGGATTGGTACGGGGAGGGGGTTGGTCCCTCAGTCTTCGAGTTGTACCGAGGCATAAGTACCAGCGAGCTTAATTTCCGGGCGCCGGGAATTTTTTCTCACGATCCAAATTGCTTATTATGACTCTGGGAGACTGCGGAGATGTTTTGCCTGCTACCCTGTGATTATCAATAAAATTATGTAACATCTCGAGACTTTAGGGACACGGTGATGTCGTTGCATCATTTGAATTGTTTTATGGGGGTTGATGAAGTGGAAGAATGATTGTTGTATTAACCAAAAGACATTTTACACTGTCATAACTTGCGTTCTTTCAACCCCAATGATTCGCTAGACCGAAAATCACTTTCACTTTATCTGTTCTTGTTTTTCTCTGTACCAAAGTCGTCTAAGTGGGTTTGTTGAGTTATCTTACATGGGTGGAGCGAAAAGAATTCACGAGGCGGAGTTTGGTCATAGCAAGGGATAAAAAAAACGATATGGGAGTGACCTGAATTCAGGTTACAGTGGGGCAGGCGGGTTTTTAAGGGCGCGTTAAGACCATATGGGCTGCTCACTGAACGGGACAGAAGGCGCAGCGAAGGGCTGGATTTAGGGTGAAGGTTATCGGTCGTAACGAGCAAAAAGTGGGGTGCACCGTGCACACGAACGGCAGGAAAAATTGGGAACGGCCTTTTTTACAAGGTCAGTCATATACACCGTGTCCTATTTTGTTTCGGTTACCTTTACTTTCTTCGGAAACCAATCTTCTTCCATTTTTTTGTTCGATAAATTAGACCGCAATCAACAATCCATCGCGTTATACAACTTGTTACTGAGAATAATTATCATTTTATTGACAAAATCCGTCGGGGATGATGAAAAAAGTTCGCGTATACTCTAGTGCGTCATAACGACCCTGGCCCTAATCGTAAAACTATCCGGTCCAGTCTGTCAGGGCACTTAAATGCTCCTTCAGTTGATTCACGAACAAACACCGAATCCTCTCGCTCTTCCTCCCTTTCTCAGAGACATTTTACGTCATTATCCCCAACCCCTTAGATCAGTCGAAAATTTTGGAAGAAATTACTCAAAGTTTTGCCTTTAAAATGGACGAGGGATTGTAAAATTATAACAATTGACGTTTTGCTATAAGTTTGTCGTTAAATAATGTCAATTAATATTTAAACAAATAGATTTATATTTCGCGAAGATCACTGGCTAACTTGTAATGAAATTTACAGTCTCCTTTCAACCCTCAATCACTCAATACTTCTGTAATCCTACCTTAACATTTTCGAACGTTTGGAGCTTTACGCGGTTCATAAGTTCGAATAATTCTCATTGTCGAGTCACGTCAGAAATCTTTATTATCACGGTAGAAGGGAGAGCGAGCCGAGGGTAGTTTGAGAGTTTTCGACACGCGACTAGTAGGTTCAACGACCGCGCGACAGATGTCGCTGCTGAAATTTTCTGCGTAACCTTCGCAACCCTCGCGAAAAACTATTCAAGAGCTTGCGAAGAGTGACGAGAGAGGTCGTGGCGTTCGTCAAACAAAAAGTACACTGGGCGGCGAGTTTAGTGGGGGCTCACTTTTTTTCACCAGCTGAGGGATCGTTTTTTTTTCCGAACAAACAAGACCCCGGACGTTTCTCCGCCGGTATAAAATAACTTCTGGGTCACGCAAACGACCCCGTAACTTTCGCTTTTTTATAGGACTTGGCTTTACTTTTTATTTCAAAACCGTTAATGCTTTCCACCTCGTATAAAGTAATATATTCGTATATATAAATAAATATATATATATATATATATATATATATATATATATGCGAGTGGAGGAAAAACGGAGGTTCTTCTTTAACTTTTATTGAAAAAGTTTTCTTTACCATATAAAACTTCGAATATCGCCTCCACTGCTTTAGTTTGTTAGAGATTATTTTCTACCGGCGACTCGATGGTCCCTATTAAACTCGTTACCGAGCGGATTTTGAAATTTTGTGGCAGCCATGATTATTTCTGACCCCTCTCGTGTATAATCACAGGGAAACGTTAATTTTCTCCATAGAGATGTTTTCCGGCGCATTCTTACGAAAGGGATTGCAAAGTGGTCCGGCACACGCGATAACGTTAAGGGTGGAAAATTATTAAAATCCAGATTGAGATGAAAATATATATATATACAAATGTTGTATCTCGCCCGAGAGGGAGAGAGAGAAAGATGGTCGGATATCGTTGAATTCGCTATATTCTCGGACGAGTATAACAACCCTCGAGAAATATTCTCGCTCGGGGGCACGAAACAGAAATGGATCCTTGCATTCACGCGGTATTAGGGGTTGAAAGATGTAAAGTACGGAATAGAGAGACGGCTAAAGCTCAAGGCAAATCGGAAATAAGTAACGTATAGCTGTAGATCAATGTTGTACGAGCTAGCGTATAATTTCGGTTTCAAATCCTTCACGAAAAAATACTGGCGATAAATTTTTTTGTTTATCCAATTTTTGTTTGCCCTCGTACTAATGTAGTATTGTTATGGCCAGCCTGAAGAACAATATATGTTATATATCTGCAGTGGATGTTCTATCCGATTCTGAATGTCTGGATAGTTAACGGGGGATGCGAATGCTTAAAATTCGGAAAAAAAGTTTTTTATTTTTTCACATCGCGAAAATAAAATCGTCCGAAAAATCCCAAACGAGAGATTGTCGAAAATACTTTTTTCTTTGTATCAAAAAATATTCAGATCGGTATATAAAAAATTTTCAGAAGGATTCTAATTGTTAACTATTTCCTTTATTGTCCAACGAATGCGTCTCGTTCTACAATTTTATAAATTTCGCTTCGAAACATTTCCAAATTCGTTCGTTCGGAAAGTTCGATACAACCGTCTTCTTTCGACAATTGAAAAAAGCTTTTATAAACGTTTAATCCAATATTTTTTCAACACGTTGAAAATGATCGTGGAAGCCTTGAAATAATTTGTAACAATAATTAAGACTTTGACATTTAAATGACACTGAATTGACATTCCCGAATCATTTTTTCGTACGAAACCTCACGAATAAAAAAAACCATAAACTATTTGAAAGCAAAATAGAGGCGCAGAGGTCGAGATATGTGCTGTAGGGAATTAACGAGCGGAAAATAATACGATAAGAACAGGGGTGTTGCACGTCTTGCGATGCTTGCAGCATTTTTCTGCAAGCATCGCGGTTCTGCCTGCATTGCTTACAGGCAGAAGCGCTAAACGTCATTGGAATCGAGTTGAAGGTACGTAACAAAAAAAATTGTATTTTTATAAATGTACTTTTTTATAATTTATTGGCAAGATGATTTTATTGACAATCGTCAAAACACAAAACGCCATATGCAAAAATTGTATATTTTTCATATAACCATTTTCCCCCCTTCAATTAACGTGCCATAATGTTGATCCAGGGGCACAAATCTTCGAATCTTTTTGGGGTTTAAAGTTCTTGAGTCATTACATTATTTTTTTTTCTCTCGCTGTGGATGAATCAAGGGGCAAAATTTCGGGAGTCCACCACGCGCGAGAGGGCGGGGTGGGGTTGGGGGGGGGGGGGGGCTGAAAGCTATAACGATGGGCCTGTGGCACCGGCATCGCCATCAACCCCATTAAGCCTCGGAAGATTAATTATGCCAGAGAGCTCGAAGGAGAGCCACTCACTGATTACTTTGGGAATTTTCCTTAGGAGCCCTTCTTTCTCATCTTCGACGCCCCTCACCCCCCTTCACCACCCATAACCCTCTCCCGCGAATAACATTGTTCGACGAGGGGGTAAGGTTCGAATTTGAATTCGTCACCCCCCCCCCCCCCTCCCCCTCCGCGTGGCAATTTTCTTCGGGCTCTATCGTCATTCTGGTCCTCTTCCGTGATTTTGTCTTCTCATCGATATCAGCGTGAGGTCTGATGCATAACGCCCTTCCGCGCTATCCAATGAGCGTGCGGGATTCTTGTAACACGCGGAAGGGATGATTTAAAGTCAAAAAGACACTGGCCTCGGACAGATAACGAGAGCGCGATCCAAAAACGAACGTACAACATTTCACCCTCGTAAAACTCGTTATTCACCCTCGTCGTTCCATATCCCCCTCTACAACCCTCTTCGGTACCCGCTATCATTCCTTCGGCTAATCCAAAAACTGTCTTGCGCCCCCCTTACCTTCATAAAGCAAACTCACGATTGTCATCCTTCTTGTTATTCATAAATCCTCCGATATCACTGAGAAATTCAGTGTCATGACAAAAATATTATTTTGTCCTCTGAGAGTTTAATCGCTTCGATGATACTTTTATTTTACGATTTATGAGCTTGAGAAAAGAGAAACTGGGATTTTTAAATTATACTAATTACGAGGGTTCTAAGGGTATGAAAAAAAAGAACGAAGATAGCGGAATTGTTCTGATTTCAGTGTGGCTCTATATGATGCAGAAAATAAAAAGTAAAGGTTACCAAGCCGAAGGAATGGCTGACGGTATGTATATAGGGGATGGAATTGGAGGAAACGTTTCGAGCCGTTGAGGGAGATCGTCCGCGCGCTGTTAGACGTGGTTTCACGGAAAGGAAAAAGGCGCGGGACGGTTTCGCGAAAGGGGGGTGGAGGGTGCAAGGTAAGTATACCGTGAGGGTTGTTCTATCTCGTCTGGATGGCTCTCTACGTTGAAAAAAGGGATGAGTTGAAAATGAGGGGTGATGGTCGAGCGGGCAAGAACGAAGAAAAGCTCGGCTCTCCTTCGTGAAGATCGTCAGAGTCAGAGCAAAGGGGCGAGGGTTGGGAGGGAAAGAGGAAAAGGGTGGAAAATAAATTGAAAGCAAAATTGTACTCGCACAAGAAAATGGAATTATTCGTCGACTCGCGCTGCTCCACCGAGATACGAAGAAGAGGGAGAGGAGAACGATGAAGAAATGGGTAGAAATAGAAGGAGAAAAAGGATAAAGAGAGAAAGAGACGAAGTGAAAGTAGAATATAAGGAGTGAGAAATGTCTAGAGGTGTGAGTGACTCTCGGCTGTGGAGGGCTGTGAAAAGTAACTGGGGGGGGGGGGGGGGGGGGTGGATTTCGGTGGAAAGAATCGTGCGAGTCGCGAGGAGGTTGGATTGACGCTGAGACATTTGGTAGCATCGCGATTTTCTAATGGAAATGGAGTAATGCGGGACATTCTTTGTTTTTTTCGTTCGAAAATGGAAAAAGGTGTTCAACGTTACGCGCGTTAAAAAATGAATCCATAATTTACGGCTATTTTCGCATAATGTCTCAAAATTTAATCAAGGTAAGGGCGATCTTTGCAGATAAAAAAAAAGCAAAATTGTGATTAATATGAAACCATGAAATTACTAATTGTGTGAAAAATTTTAGCTCGATTTTTCAAGTTCTAGTTATTTTTATTTAAAAAAAATGTCACACATCCATCGGGACATTTTTTCCAACCACGATTTTTAAGAGAATCCTGACATTGCAGTAAACGAAAAAAAACACATATTTATTCCCGAAAACTTTTTTTTAATCTTTTTCTATGAACAAACCAAATTATTAGTAGCATAAAAAGTTGAAAGCAACATTGATAATGGTTATTAGAAAAAAAATTTCATTATCAATAGAAAAACGAGAGTAGTATCGATGATAATACATCACGCGTCAAAGATGGTCGGTCTAACTGACCCTCATTGCCCCCAGAACGCTGTTTGAGGCTATCCAAAATGAATTCGGATTCCCATGTACCTGAGTCGAGCATCAAGAAACTCGGTAAGAGATATTATGGGGGTGGTTAGAGAGAGAAGGGGGAGGAGGTGGTTGAAAAGAGGTGCATTCCCTCCTCTCATCTGGGTGAGCCGACTAAGGGTTGGCGGTGTTGAGAGAGATGGAACCGCTACTGGAAAGCTCCCAGCGGGGTAAGGAGTTTGGCGGGCTTCGGCGACGTAGGGGATGAGGGGATGCAGGAGGAAGCAGTAGAGTTTCGAGATATTTTCTTCCGGCTACCGGAGAATGAAAAAAAAAGAGAGGAAGAAAAAGAAAACAAAAGATAAAGAAAATAAAGTTTCGTAGCTCGGCGATAAAGCGAGGGGAATGGGCGATATGAGACAGGGGCGGATGGGGGGTGGAAAAAAGTGAGAACGAGATTGCAAACCAACGGAGAAACTGGTAGATCGCTCGAGAGTCCGACCCTACCTCCCTCTCGACCATTCTCTCCATCTCTCTCGTTCCACACAGCTTCTTCTACTTAAGCACCGGTAAAAGTTTCTTCTTAATTTTTCTGTCATCCCCTATCGAAATTGTTTTTTTTCTTCTATTTCACTAATGGACGCGAAAATTGTTTGAGTTGATAATTTTCTTCTCTTCTCATCGATTCTTTTCATCGATTTGTTCGCAACATCTTTTTTACCCTCGATGGGTTACGACATTTTTCATCCCTTCGCTGGAGCACATCATTTTGAGTGACAATTAAACGAAGAAATAAAAAAGCGAAAATTTCGTTAGACTCCATAGTTTTTTTTTTACTAATTTTCGTGAAAATCACTACTTACACTGCTAATTGTCAGAAGGTCGTAAGCTCGCTACGTCAAATAACGAGCAATGGGCCTTTTTGACTGTGAAGTTGACGAGTATCGCATGGTTCTCCATATACCTTTGAAATAGTCGTCGTCGTATTGGCTACACGCAATACGCCAAAGAGGCTGCTATCGTTGGGTCTACCCGGGTGAATGCGGTACGCCATTTCCCTGGCCTATAACTAAGTTCCCCGCCGATAATGGCAATTAATGGAAAACACTGGGGGGTCCAGAGTGGTGTAGTAATTATATTGTATCAAAATGCACGTAACCGGAATTGCAAGCGCGTCGCGGAGAAACCTTTGAAACATTAAGGACGATAAAAAACGTTAATGGAAGACACACGCTAAACATCAACATTTTCGCGACGTAAAGACGATCTGGAAAAGTTTCATTTTCAATATTCCGTTTATTACTTTTGTTGTTCGTGCGTAAATTAAGTTTTGGCAACGATTCAAAGAAGTGAAAAGAAAATTATGTAAATTCAAACTTGCATGTTGCTTATTCATTTATTTTTCACAACATTTTGTCCTCTGTGAGCTAGGGACCAATTTTCGGACCATTTTCTTCACCCCTATAATCTATTAGTTTCAGGTTTGCTTGATATCGAATGGATTTATGGGAAAAAATTGAATATATCACATATGAACGTTCACAAAAAGAAAGTTTCCATTTTAACAAAGGGAAGGGGTTGACGAATGCTTTCTTGGATCGCAATTCTCAAACACAACAGGACAAATAAGTGGTAACCTCGGTGTTTAAGAAAGAGCGAAAGAAAGAGAGAGAGAGAGAGTGAGAGATATAAGGGTGGTAAAACGACGTGGACCACTCGAGCCGAAGCTTTGGTTGCTCGTTTTCCACCGGCGATCTATATGTGTTCTGGGTGGCTTCGGGAAAGTCCCTCTTTCCACCCTTATGTCGCTCGCCTACCAGAATAGTGTGCGGAATCCATATACAGACGGCAAGCCACGAAACTCCTGTGCCCAAAAGTCCTAGTCTACTATACATATATACAGTAGACCATAAGCAAGAAGAGATAGAAGATCTTCGCTCGCGAGCCAGAGGGTGGTTTGACGGGGTGGTGTGACTGTACAGCAATGCACTTGCAGCCTTACAAGAACATCTGGCTTTCGCGTGGCGCAAGAGTGTGTAAGAGTGTAAAGGGGGTTGAAATGATACGAACCAACATTGTATATACATGTTCTCATACACATCGTCGTTGCGCCATGCGAAGTGGATCTCTTTTTCCCCAGAAATGTAGAATCTGGCTCTTCTCTTTGGGGTCCTTGTGGCTTGTAAATTCTCCCGGAGAAGTCTTCCTATTTGTTCACAAATTTATTTTACCTTTTCCTCGCAATGAATTTAAATTATCCCAGTACGAGCTTGGGAGAAAGGTGCGGGAGGGGGGGCAAGACTGGTTGAATAATGTGTGCACGATTCAAATATAGCTTGCATCTAACCCAACGTATATAGGAGCATCTTTTATACCACACGAACAAGTGTCTACGAGTGATATTTAATTTTCAGGCAATTGGACAAGGCGATGCTTATGAAAATTACTACCTGTCGCGAGTCTTGCGAATGTCATTGCTAATTATTTATTGGATTCTGTAAAAAACTTTAAATTATTATCGAGAAAAACGTGCTTATACTTTTATCAGTTGGCATCATTTTGCGCCAATGAATATTTGCATATGCATTAAAAATGAATGAAATTTTCACAGGCACACATTTTGTTCGATCGACAAAACGTCGAGCTGGATAAACAGATATATTTTTCATATTTGCAATCAATTTCATTTGCATCAATGAAAGTTTGAATATTAATTTTATATAAATTAAGATTTAGCAGAAAAAAAATATAGAGAAAAATATCCTTCGAGCTACAGTGACGATGTATCAACCATAGCTGAAAGCAGCCCGTTGAGGGGGGATGAAGTATACAGCGCTATAGATATATATCTGTATATAGAAGAAAGAATGAGATGAGAGTTTGTAGGAGGCTTCCATCTTGGCCGATATTATTGACGTTTTTTGCCACCCCTATTTTTCCACCCTACGGGCACCCACGCTTTTCAGCCCCCGCTCACCACCTTGGAAAGATCTAACAGCAGAAACAAGGATAGAAGAACGCACCACTACTGCCGTCATAATATATACGTATATACAACCCTATCGGCGAAAACTCCCGGGTTTTGTAGGGGTTGATGGGGGGACCGATGAAAAAAGAGAACGAAGAAGAAGAAGAAGAAGACGTGGCGGAAGCGAAATAAGAAGAAGAAAACGAAAAACGAGGGTGAATGCCGGCATTGGCTTGGCTGCTGAACTGAAAAGATGGTCTGGACGAAGGCGGGGAAGGGGGGGGGCGGTTCGGTGTGGCGAGGGAGAGAGTATGGAAAAAGAAGCCGCGAGTCGATTGAGGTAGTAGAAGCGAGAGGGCGACCGTGAAAGAGGGGAATAAGACGGCTCTTATTCGCGTGAGCTTTTTAGAATACTTTATTGACTGAGCCCAGAGGGGGTGGAATGGGGCTGGACGAACAGTTAACGGAGGGGAATGAAGGGGAACAGAGATCTGACGGGGGGGGGAGGGTGGAAATCGTATACGCAACGCTTTTACTCCAACCCCATCTCTCTCTCTCTCTCTCTCACATTTATTCATTTCTCTCCCTCGCTCTTTTGCCCTACCGTGAAAAACTCTCGAAATCATCGATAGGCCCGAAGGGGTTGAAGGGGAAAAAATTGGCAAGACTGCGTGGGGACGATTCTTGTGTCTTACAAGCAACGATGAGAAGTAAAACAGTATTTTCGACAATTTCAGAAGAAAAAAAACACTTTTCTTTTGGCACAACAACGCCAAAATGGCGTTGACCATGTAAAATTGATTTTTGAAACAAAAAATTGTCTTACACTAATATATTTACGATAGACACGTAATCCTTTTGAAAGGAATATCTGTTTCACTAGATTTTCCTTCGTTCGGGTCTTGTTAACGTTTTTTTTTAAATTTAAATACCTCCGGAACGTCGCGGTAAGAAGTCAGCAACGAGGGTAAACGTAGAATTGTGCGGAGGTACCGAGGAGTGCGCGTGAGGCACCGAGGGAGAATTCAAGAAAGTATAGGAGGTTGCCGGAATGGTGAAAGAAGAAAAGTAGGAGACCGAAGAGAGAACCCGGTGACTCTGACACTGTCTTTGCGAGAAATTAATGAACCGGAGTATTATGGGCGAGTACGAGGCGCACTCGCGCTCGGCCAGCCTCATAGCCTCAGCTTTTCCTTTTCCCACTGCTAATATATATGGGATATTCCGCGTCAAATGGAATTGACCTGGCTTGTGAAACCTCGAACTCTGTGATTTGGTTTAAGGTAGTGGTCTGGTAACTCAAGCCGATTTTCATGTCTTTTTTGGAGGGCGTTTTTTTTAGGAAAATAAAAATTACTCGTTTTGGATATTTAGGATGTTTTTATTTACATATTAAAGATACAAAAAGGTGCCAACTTCGATCAATAATAATAATAATAACAAACTATCAAATTTTTTCAACAATTTTTTTTTTGTATCTTTAATATGTAAATAAAAACATCCTAAATATCCAAAACGATCCATTTTTATTTTCGTACAAAAAAACGACCTCCAAAAAAGACATGAAAATCAGCTTAAGTTACCAGACTACTACCTTAACAACTTTTCACAATAATGTTACCAACCTTGGAAATATTATATAATTTTTTTAGATTTCTTTCACAAATACCTCATTTAGTAATGATTAAAAAAATATATATATCTTACTACTATAATAAAGCTGGCGAGTTTGTTTGTTTATTCGTCTGTTTATTCGAACGCGTTAATCTCAGGAAATAGTAATCAGATTTGAAAAATTCTTTTTGCATTAGATAGCTCATTTATTCAGGAAGGCTTTACGCCATATAACTTTATGCTATGGCCCTAGAGAGCAGTGGCAGCGCGTTTAATAGAGGGATAGAAATTTAACGCGGGTGAAACCGCGGGGCACGGCTAGTCATACAATAAATAAAACATCAAACCGTAATTTAAAAATCCATAAAAATTCCGATAAATCGTTTGGTTGATAAAAATAAAATTTTAATTATATACCAAAATCCCGTGAACTATGCTTCTATTTGTTTTTTTTCGGCTTTTTTCACGATGAGATTTAACATCTTTTGGTTTCAGGTTGGAAGGAGTTTTGAGAATTGATTTTTTTCTAATTTGTCAATTAGCTTTCCGCTGATAATTATTGAATGTTGCTTTAAAAATGAAAGCAAAGACTGGGAAAAAAATCCGAAATAATTCACAAATATCCTTTGGTAAATATCAACGCCGTTAAATCAAAGGGTGAAAGGCACAGCCAAATCGATTTAACGTGAAATGCCCCATATATATATATATATATATACCCTCTTGGAGAAACTCGCTTTTCTACCTTGATCCAACGCGACGAAGACGTTCTTCGTTTTTTCGTCATTTTATTTCCTTTCTTTCTCCTTTATACCGGTCGACTGCCTGCTGCTGCTGCATTCGCTTTTATGCGCCTTACTTACACCCGTCCTCGGAGGTCGAAATGGACCGACACGGAATATATTTCAAAAGCCTTACAGACAATCATATACGTAGCTGACGTCGTCCTACCTGATGTGTCGTATGAATAAATAAGAATGAAAGCAATTATGGAGCTACGTGGATGTCAAGGGGAATTCATGATTTTACACCCTTGACGCTCTACACAGCTTTTCGTGGCGAGCACTCGCGTTTCTTTATTCCCCATTTTTATCGATTATTTCCTAACTTTTTTGTAGCAAAGTGTTTTTTGTGCTTTGTACAATTTTTAGCGATATGTAATTATTTCGATTTAGGATTAAAAGAGAAAAAAAGTGAGGGAGGGTTTTTGGTTAAAGTGACGCGAAGTATAATTTATCATAATCATATGTTAGTTTCAATTTTGTTTCTCTTTAAGGTAGTAGTCTGGTAACTTAAGCTGATTTTCATGTATTTATTGGAGGGCGTATTTTTGTAGGAAAATAAAAATGAATCGTTTTGGATATTTAGGATGTTTTTATTTACATATTAAAGATACAAAAAAAAAAATTTTTGAACAAATTTAATAGTTTATTATTATTATTATTATTATTGATCGAAGTTGGCAGCCCGGGTCCTAACTTTTTTTCTACCTAACAGATTGCTTTCAAATTTTAACAGGCTACTCTACACACTTATAGTTCTCGTCGGAACTACCGAGAAATTTGTTCACCCCTAACTTTTTATTTTACAACCCCTTCTTTGCTAAAGTCCCTTTATTTTAGCAAAGAAGGGGTTCTAAAATAAAAACCTTAAGGGCTCACATACTAGCTGCGGGCGCTGAACTTCGAGTAATCTTGAAAAATTATTATATAGGTTATATGGTGAAAAAAAAATGAAATTGTTAATTTCACATTTTTTATTAACTTTTCAACTATGAGAAAAAAAATGGAAATATTTTTTTTCTTAAATATTAACGTCATTTTTTACGGGTATAAATGGACTACTAATGAAAACCATAGCGCCTCCTTGTCGACATCATAACTTCATAAACAATTGTCCAATCTGCAAAAATACAATAGAATCTAGTAAAATAATATAGCAGTAATAGTCTGACGGAGGGATTTTTTTTCTAAAATAAAGAAATTACAGTATTTCAAACTCTAGTATGTAATTTAAAAAAAAAATGAGTGTTTAATAATTTATAAAACATTGTCCAACCAAAATATAAAAAAAAACTTTCCTCAGACTATAGAGAAAATAATTATTAAGATTTAAAAAAGAAGCTAACAAATATTTAAAATTGACTGAGTTATCGTGCTGATACTATTTAAAAGCATAGTTTCGAGAAAAACGCGTTTAATGTTTCTGGTAGGTACCCATCCCAACCCGATGTCAGGTCACATTTATTGCTATAACTCTGTAGTGGAGTGAGATTGTCTTAAAAGTTTTTTTTTAATTCTTAAAAGTATAAAGAATAAAAGTCTCTAAAAAAAGGTCGATTTTTTTTAAATGTCAGGGGTATGTGAGCCGTTAAAAGGGAAGAAGTGAGGGAGGATTTTGGTTAAAGTGACTCGAAGTATAATTTATCATAATCATATTGTTTGTTCGAATTTTTTTTCCTCTTTAATTAACGTTACTTTTTGATAATATTCGATAAAAACGATGAAGAATCGTGATGTAACGGTCCATTTTTCGTTTCGCCGATGGACAAAGGGTGTATGAGCGCTTCGAGGATTGTCCGAGTGAGACCGATAATGCTTGAGGGCTGAAATGAGCACGGATTCCCGCGTGAATTCATACGTAATGATCGACTAGTTCCCTCTCTCTCTCTCTCTCTCTTTGCTCGCCCAGGTTGCCCTCGTCATTGCGCCCTTTTACCCCTTCCTCCCTCGGCCATATGTCGATTGACCCCTGCCCCTGAACGGGGCAGCATTCTCACCGGCCCACTTCTTGGCCAATGTCGTAAAACAACTTCTCTTTTTCTTCTTCTCTTCTCTTCGTTAGTACATATGATTCGAGAGAATTTTGATCCTAAACATTTTCTTTTAACTTTCTCATCACACAGAAACGTATGTTAAGTTAATTGTTTTTTCGAAAAAATTACGTTTTTCATGCTCACGATGAGTCTTCTATTTATATAAACGCGATATGTAGCTTTACTGCCCTTCTATGGACTGAAACATCATAAGGGTATTTTTTTTTAATTTCTTATTTTCTTAATTCTTCTTTTCGTCGTGATTTTTCCGACTTTTCGTGATATTTCGTGAAATTCCCGAAATTTACAAATTCGACACGTGGCAAAAAATAAATGGACCTCAGCTGTTTTGTCAGTTGTTTATTTTGATTCGTGTAAATAATAATTTCAGTTATAAATCGAAATCTACAAAAAGACAGAAGTGTTCTTTGATACTCCACCATTGTGGATTATAGCAAATCAGTGTGTGTACGTTAGAAGAAAAAAGAAGAGGGTGTGTTCTTTGACAATGTCTATAAGGGAGCTTTTTTGCGAGTTGTTTATTTTAATTATTTATTGTAAACAATAATTTCAACTATAAATCGAAATCGACAAAAAGGAAAAAAGTGTTCTTTGATACTCCCCCATTGTGGATAATAGCGAATCAGCGTGTGCACGTTAGAAAAAAAAAGAAAAGGGTGTGTTCTTTGACCATGTCTATAAGAGAGCACCGAGGGCAGGAAAAGGTTCTCGCGAGGATAGCTTGGCCGCGCGAGTTCGCGCGAAACTTTCTAATCGAGAATTATGAAAGCTATTTGCGCGAAGCGCGCGATGAGGTTTCGCCGAGGAGATCGCGAGACCTCGAAGAACCGTGAATGAATGAGCTTTGTATATGTATATATAAGAGATGGGAGAATTGCGAGTGAAACGAAATGAGGAGATAAGGTTTTTGGATCGGGGAAGGTCCGAGGTTGAACATATAGGGCGATGAGAAAAGACGCTGTGTTTTAGCAGCGAGTATAGACGAGGTAAAAAATTGCGAGGGGATGAGAAGAAAAAGGAGGGTTAGGACCGGAAATATCTTTGACGATTGGGAGTTCAGAAGTCGATCCAAATTTCGGAGTCGTAAGAGTTTTGTATTAGAACTTTTTTGTTTAAATTAGTGGAAAAGGGATGAGGGTAGAAAAAACGGTGGAATTCATGATGGGGGATGAGGAAAAAGAAAGAGGAGAAAAGTGGTCCGGAGTGAGAGGCCGGTTGCCAGAAGCAAAACGGTAATTTCGTTCTGCGCGTGCGGGGCTATGATATTTTCCAAGGCTTCTTTCGTTTTCACCGTCTCCCTTTTTCCGTTAACCCCCTTTTCCCTGTTTCAACTGTCTCGCTCTCTCTCTCTTTCTCTCTTCATCGGTACAACCACCATCATCCTCGTTTGCCAAGCTATGTTGCGTTCGCCCAACGAAGAAAATATATATGTAACATCCCTTTCTCTCGTTCTCCTCTTGCTGAAGCCAACGGTGATACTGGGACTGTGCTCTGGCTCCGCTTTGCCAAAGACAAGGGGCCGACGTTGCTTGGGCGGCTGGCCGGCCAGCCGCGCGCCCCCCCAGTCGAGCAACGAGTTTGGGGTGGGACGGGGGTGTATGGGAGGGGTGAAGGGGGATGCAAATTAAAATCCTCGCCATTTTACCCGTTTCTTATTTCTCCCGATGGTTCTCAACTGCTCGTGGAATATGTTTCCTCGTCATTGAAGACTACGATTTATAAGAAATATTTGTGTGTCGCCGATTCTCGATACTTTCTTGTCCGGTCAAAGATCGAAGAGATGTAAAATCAGGACCAAAGTGACGAAACGCCTTTTCTTTTTTAATTATCCCACCAATTTTTGTCCCACGCTACAATATTCGGGGAAAAATCGTACCGTAGGAAAATGATCGTCGCTACAAAATGTTTAATGATAAAAAAAATTCAGGGAATTTGAACTCTTTTTGTAGTTTAAGGGAAACTTATCATTTTCTCACTCGGCTAACTGTTGAGATTCGTAATTTTGTTAATTTGCGATGTTCAGTTGTAATTTTGAAATAAAATGTATTATTTACCAAATTTCATCGATTTATAATAATTACTTATCTTTAAAATTTAATCTTTAAATTTTAAAGATAATTTAATTTTTAAACTTTAATCTTTAAACTTTAATCATTAAACTTTAATCTTTAAACTTTAATCTTTAAACTTTAATCATTAAACTTTAATCTTTAAACTTTAATCTTTAAACTTTAATCTTCAAACTTTAATCTTTAAACTTTAATCTATAAACTTTAATCTTTAAACTTTAATCTTTAAACTTTAATCTTTAAACTTTAATCTTTAAACTTTAAACTTTAAACTTTAATCTTTAAACTTTAATCTTCAAACTTTAATCTTTAAACTTTAATCTATAAACTTTAATCTTTAAACTTTAATCTTTAAACTTTAATCTTTAAACTTTAATCTTTAAACTTTAAACTTTAAACTTTAATCTTTAAACTTTAATCGTTGAACTTCAATCTGTAAACTTTAATCTTTAAACTTATTAAAGTTTGATTAAATTTCAATATTTAAAGTAATCTTTAAACTTTAATCCTCAAATTTTATGAAATATTATTAAAATTTTTTTATTTAAACGTCCCTTTAAATATTGAAATTTAATCAAATCTTAAAATTATGATATGTTTTTATAATATTTTTTCAAAATTCGCTCTTCACGAAACTTCATCGATTTACAATGATTATCTTTAACCTTTGCTCTTTATCAAATCTTCTTTAAAATGTTGTCTTTTGAAAGTGGTCATTGAAATGTTAAAGTAAAAATTTGTTTTCGAAATGTTTTTTTAAAATTCGTTCTTTACGAAAATTCATCGAATTATAATGATTTATAATGAATATCATTGTTTGGTACTTAAAAACAATTGCACAAGCTGTACCCCTAATACCCTTTTAAGATTTTTACAAAAAAAAATGTTTTTTTCTACACCAATACAATGACAGAATTACCCTAATGTGTAATCTTATTGCAGAACTGTAATGATGTTAGTAATCACAATGAATATAATTGCAAATTTGTAAAAATCACTCCTGTCAATTTACGCAACGTTATTTTCACCCTTTCCAATTTTCTTTCCGATACACATCGACAATTGGCAATCGGAGGAATGATTTTCGTTACCTGCGATTTACGATCGCGTCAAAATGTGTAATCATATAGAAAAAAATGTAAGTAAGTTTTTTTCGTTTCGCGGAATATAGGGGATGAGAATAAGAATAACGATAGAGAGGGATATATAAACATAAGGGTGAAACAGGGACGACAGTTGCATTTGACAACCTTCCTCGCCGGTCGTGGGCCACAGAGAGAGCTCGAAAAGCTTCGCCGGGACTAAGACAGATTAAGTATTTTAAATTGAACAATGCGCGGCCGGGGGTACAACGGGGGTAAAGTGAGGGAGAAAGATGGCGAATGAAATGGAAAGACGGGGGCCGAATGCGAAAAAGAGAAAGAAAGAAAGAAAGAAAGACAGAGTTATAGTTTTCGTTGAGTGGAAAGGGGATTGGAGGTAAGGGTGGGTTTCGAAGCGCATGGAGAAGTCCAAGGGGGTGAGTTGGGGGGGGGGGGGGGGAGGGGGGTTGCTCGACAGGGTGGTACGCTCTGCTGTCAGGGCTTTTTCCCTCCTTATCTGTCTCTGTTTCTCAACGATCTTTCTCACTTCTTCTTCTTCTTCCAACTCCTTCAGCTCAACATTCCCTGTCCTTTTCTTCCTCGCGCTTCGTTCCATCCTGGCCGGAGGGGGGTAGTTCAGTTTTTATAATAAAGGACCGTAATTAATGCCGCCCACCTCCCGGCCATCCAACCCACCCACACCCCGCGCTCTATCCGCTCGGCCCGCGCACACCCTCCGTTTCACCAACCATCCCTTACTCTTCTCTTCGCGAAAACGCTATGTACAGCTGCCCAAGCACGAAGCCGGCTCCTAGTGGCCCCGGGATCGCTCTGGGCTTCGCTTTTTTTTTCTTCTTCTTCTTCTTCTTCATCGCTCTCTTTCTCCCTCCCTCGGAACTCATCCCCCGGTGAATTTGCCGCGACAGCGAAGTGCACCGCTTTTCCTTCAGTAAAAGGTATCTTCTTTCTTATTCTTCGTTTTTCCCGTTCTCATTCCATTCTAGTTCTTCAACACTTTTTGTCCTCTTTCATTCTTCTCCTCTTCCCCATTTCTTTACCACCGCGGGGTAGAATATATATTTGCGAAACTGACGTGGACGTAGTGCAACGAGTTGAACACGCTTCCATACTTACGGCCTCGACGTTATAATGAGACAAAAGTCCGAGACACGCGACGGCAGTAAATGACAAGGCAAAGTAAACAGGACAGCCCTCTCGGAAAGTGCTTTCAAAAAGACGTACATTTATTTTTTAGCTCGTACCTAACACGGAATATCTTCGACTAATGTGCAAGGGAGTAAATGAATTAAATACAGAAAAAATAATGTAATCGAACTATCGGGAGGGCGTTGTTTGTTTTGTCTCGATCACTACGAATTGATGGAAATAGTAAAACCCCTAGGTAGGATGCAATGAGGGTTGGCAAGGGGTATATATATATTTCTACCCTCCCTCGATTCAATCGATATAACGCTTACGATAACACTGATGGCTGGACCGTTTGCCTTATTCTCGTCTCACAAAACAACCCCTCCTTTTCGTCCTATAATCACGCTGTTACTTTTCTCCTTAAACTAATTTAACATTTTTTGTCATTTATTCATTGCGAATTAACAATGTATGACATTTCTGTTTAAATCGTCAGCTACGAACGATTTTTTTAAATTATTTTTCAACTAAATGCTCACTAGCTAAGGGCTTAGAGTAATGGCGACCACCTGAGAGCAATTTTTTCGATGTACCTCCCTACTTTTATAAAATCCTTAAGCAAAACATAACGATTCTATTACTATTCTTTAATAAACGTCAGCGACAGTTGCCGATGCTTAACAAATAACTTATTTAATTATCTATCATTAAAATTGTTGTGGTGTTTGTCATTTCTTTCTCACCTGCGGATAAACGCGAACGACAAACGGTGTAATGAAGATCTTGTAAATTGCCATGTGAACTATTTTACCTAGGGGGGAAGGAAATTCAGTAAAAGTGGTGAAAAGTTTATCAAAGCTTATAAAACTTATTTTTTTTTTATCTTATTAAGGGATGAAATTCTGAAAAATTTATTATTAAGGTAGTAGTCTGGTAACTTAAGCCGATTTTCATGTCTTTTTTGGAGGGCGTTTTTTTGTAGGAAAATAAAAATAAATCGTTTTGGATATTTAGGATGTTTTTATTTACATATTAAAGATTGAAGATACAAAAAAAAAATTTTTTGAAAAAATTTAATAGTTTATTATTATTATTATTATTGATCGAAGTTGGCACCTCGAAAAAAAAGCGCGTGGGTGGCCCCGGTGATTTTGGCTCCTGATGTTATCTGAAATCAAAAATTCTTGATAATTCTTAATCTATAGACATGGCATTCTGGTCGGAACTACTGAAGTTAAATTTCATGGATAAATAACAAAATGGCGGACTTTGGAAAAAAAGTCCTTTTATTTTAGCAAAGAAGGGGTTGTAAAATAAAAAGTTGGGGGTGAAAAAATTTCTTGGTAGTCCCGACGAGAACTATAACTATAAGAGTAGCCTGTTAAAATTTGAAAGCAATCGGTTCGGTAGAAAAAAAGTTAGGACCCGGGCTGACCAGAAAAACACTGTTTTGAGAAAAACTTCGAGGCGCTCTCGAAAACTCATTATAACTCCGGAAGTATTTCGAATTTCGGTCTGAAATTTTCACAGTATATTCTCAAGCCATTGTACTTTCAAATTAAGCAAAAAAAAATTTTTCGATTTTTTGAACCCAAGTTACCAGACTACTACCTTAAATATCTCGCGATGATTGTCGCATAGTTTGTGCCTTGGCATTAATAATATATTTCATTTTTAAGAATATTCGTCATTCCGTCGTTCACCCTTAAATATTAAAAATTCAATTTGTCAAAAATTCAATTGTGGATCACAATGTTTTATTCATTAAACAATTAACGGAAAATCGAAATGTCCTATTTAAAACGAGAGAAAAACTTATCAATGTACGAAAAATAATGTATTATAATAGCGAAAGCATGATGTCCCTGATCGTGCGTAATAAACGCGAGATAAAGTCTCGTCCGGGTGGGAACCCAAGACCGGGTGTTTGATAGAACGTTCGATCGTCCATGGATCAGGATAAAAATTTACGCGTACATATATATTCCGATGGCACGTGTATCAAAGTGCGTGACCCTCTCTTGAATCCCCGAGGTAAAAATCCTGTTCGCACTATAAATACAACACAACGTTCAATGATCTATGTATATACGTAGGCTTGAAGAAGAAAGAAAGAAAGAAAAAAAAAAACAAAATCCGTTGTATCGAAACCGGTTTCGGGCGATTTTTATGGGTCATCGTGGGGCCCCCCTGAAACGGCTTTCACGAAAGGGGAGGTCATCCTCGTCATTGAGGTCAGGCGGGACATAGAATAGAACGGGCTTCGCGCACACACGCGTATTGACAAATATATATGCCGACCAACCCCTTAGTTACGTATCCCCAAAGAGCAAACCGGACAACCTTGACAAGACCCAAAAACGGTCCACTATAAAAGTGCGCGTGTATCGCTGCGTCTCAACTGCTGTATCAACCCCCGGACATCTGGTCATCGAAAATAAAATTAAAAAAAAAAGAAAAAGTGTGAAAAAACTTACCTGACCAGTTGAGCCAGCACATGGCCGCGCGTCCCTCCAAGGGCTCGAACCTTTAGTTCGCTGTAAATATACATACGTAGGTTTATATGAGAATATATTTTCGGCGTTAACACATACTCACATATTTTTTTTATGTGCATCATCGTAGTAACCAAGTCCTGGACCTTCCAAGTATTAAAAGACCTAAACTATAAGGGATATGCTAATGAAGTGCCCCTTACACCCGTCGACCCTTTTACAAAATTTTACGCACGCCAAGTCCCAGCGTTTCCCCCCCTTCGAACCCTTCGGGCCTTTTTTCTTTCTGTCGTCTTACTTCTCCCTCCATCCTCCTCCCTCTCTCATCCACGATGCTTCTTCGTTAACTCTCTACGGTCCTTTTATCCCACATTGATCCTCGCAGAAACAGGTTTTTCCCCGGTAAAGGGCAATTTTTTTTCGCCCTCCTTGTCCGTTCTTACGTTCCGTCCCTTCCACTTTCAGATTCACGAATATATGGCTGTGTGTGTGTGTGTTTTTCGGTGCCCGGCTCGTATTGAGCTCCGTCGGTCAGGCGTTTTAGAATGAAAATAAGTGGGGTCCCCCCTCTGCCGCGTAAGTGGGGATGACCGGCCTCGGGGACCCTTCGAGGATGTGCCGGGGAGACTCGCGAGACCTCGACGTACACCGGACCCGACGGATCGTCAGTTCTATTGCCGATCGGTACTTAGTTCGGACACTAATGTAATCGCGATTTACTCGTCAATTTAAAACCGCCCCGAAAACTTATTTCCCTTCATATTCGATAATTTTCGAAAAGTCAGTGTTTTTCTTTTGTTTTGCTATTATAGTTGTTTTTTTGTACTCGTTAAGTTCGCCGGAACATCCGAGGCAGTAGAACGAGATTTCGCAACGAAAATTGAGAAGTTTCGTGTGATTTTGTAAAGCCGACAAACATTCAGGGGTTGAAATATCGAAATAAGATAATATGAAAATGATTGTTATCGATGGTTAAATAGTGAATAAATGTTATTTTATAATGGAAAATATTTGGTACATTTGATTTGTTACAAATAGAAAGAATATCTTTTTTTTATCTCTTTTTTTTTTTTTTTAGTGACGTAACATACTTGTTTACATGGCGATGAAAAGATTTGTTACGACGCCACGTGAATGTTGTATAACGTTCAAGAATATTTTGAGGAGAGAAAGAGACGGGAACAATGGAAAATGGACGACAATAAAAGCTCAACCTGACGGATAAATTGCGAGTGAAACCTGCGGTGACATCTTTCTTTGTTCCTCGTTCCTCTTTCGAATGAATTGATGTGGAAAGAAAGAGAAAAAGAAAAAAAACGACAACACATCGACAGACCGCGTCTGACGGTGGTACACAAAGTTTAGTCCGCGTGTGAACAACGTCATATATATATATATACACACGGAATTTGTACGATAAGCTCTCTATGGGCCAAAGAAACTCGCCCGTAATAACTTTTATGGCATCGGAGGAGGATTTTTTCTTTTTTTTTCACTGGAAAACTTTCTCCGCTCGAGAATATCTGAGCTGAGCGGCAAGAAGGATTTGTCTGAATTTTTTAACGAACAAATTTTACTTTGGGCTTCGCAGGAAACGAGGAGAATTATTCAAAAAAGAAGAAGAAATAAAAACGTAAATTAGTGGCGCGTAGAACGAATAATAAAAAAAAACTTTGCGAGGAAGAAAATTAAATAGGAAAAGTTGAAATAATTTGAAATAAAATTTCGAAACGAATTTATTGAAATGTCGTTTAGAAATAAAATGTTTATACTTAACAGATTATTTCTCGTAGATGGCCATTATCAATTCGAGTAATGTCCAAGAACATTTTTTCAACACTTCAATACACGCACGTCGATTCGAACATTTTTTCTCTTTTCATTCTCATCTTAAAGTGGTGAGGGTATGGTAGCATCATAATTGTCGGAAAAATACACAATTGATGAATTGCTATTGCAAAAAATGTCATTTTTTGGCTCATTGCATTTTGTTTTCTCTTAAAATCATGTACAATTGTTATGGGGATTGGAAAAATGTTTTCTTCACTCGAAAAAATTATGCTCGGACTTGGAAGTTAAAGAAAAGTAAAAAAGCAAATTTATTGAAATGTCGTTCAGAAATACGGTAGGTACGGTAGCATGATAATTGTCGAAAAAATACAGAATTAATCAATTGTTATTGCAACAAACGTCATTTTTTTGGTTTGTTGCGTTGTTTTTTGTCTTAAAATCATATATAAAAGTTATGAGGGTTGAAAAAATGGTTCTTTGACTTGATGAAATTATGCTCGAAATTGAAAGTTTATAACTTATACCTTTGCTTATTGGTTAAGTAAACAAGATATTTATTGCGAATACGAATTGAGCTTTATAATGAAGAAAAACAACAATAGATTAAAAAACGAAAGGTTGATGGAAAAATTATATTAAAGAACGAACGAAAATTCAAGAGCGTAACTACGGTGAGAAAATACGAGAGTTTGTGCCGCCGTGTTATACTCCGGTCGGCGTCGTTGAGGGGTGGCTTTTCGCTAAAGAGTATATACGCGGCAACCCTCTTGCGCTGCGACGCCGAAAGAGCCACCCTTCTTCGTTGTCTCTCTTTCGCTCTCTTTCTCTCTCTTTCATTCTCGCTTTTTCTCTTACTTTCTCGATCTCTTCTTCTCTTTCTTTCTCCATCGTCTCTCTTAAGCAGTCCAATTTCTGGTGTGTATATTTTAGGCATTAGCGCGAGAGCGAGAGGCCATCGGCCATTTTATACCGTCTTTTAGCCCTTTTGGACGGTTGCAAGGGCGCGCGAGGGTGAGCATCCGAAGAGCCACCCCCTCCTCGATCGAGGGTGAGTTGACGTCAGAAAAACCAACCCCCGGCTACTATACTATCGCTCTTTTCCGCTCTCCTCGATTCCCAGCGGTTCTTTCCTTTATTCTCTTGGCCGCCAACACACCCTCCCACCTAAACTCTCATCCCCCATCCCCATACCGATTCCCCCCACCCTCCGGAGATCCCTCCATTCAACGTGAACGGGGGAGGCTTCAGCAAAATGGTCGTTATACAGTTCATTATATATATTTTTTTCCTTGACATCGAACATTATTTATCAATTCGTTTGTTTATTTTTCAACCCTGCAATGTAGATTTTAAATTTTCTTGGGTCAGCTTTCAATGTGCACTAAAAGATTTCCGTCTTGCTTCTGGTAAAATCGAGACTCGAATAAATACAATAAATGTATGTTTATTAATCCTTAAAAATCACCCAGGTACAAATTCGCACACGCAGTACTTCCTAAAAATTGTTATATTCAATATAAAATTATACTACACTTGACTATACTACATTTGATTTTTATGAAAATTTTATCTACAAAAAACCATCTCTTACTGTTTACATCACGTTAAATGTACCTAAAGTTAAGCTACGTCGAATCTTCGATTTTTTAAAATATTTCCAAGCTAAAACGACCATTTTTTAAATCAATATATTTAAGGGATGCAATTCACTGCGTAAATATAATTGTTTGCAATTCAGAGAACATATCAATAATGTTTTCTGTCATCGATGACGGTTTGAGTTTTCCATAAATATGTTAATCCATTTTTACCTGAAAAGCACTGAATTTCCGGTGGAATATCCGAAATATGGAACTGAACGTTATATATCGATACGTAAAGTGATTAATCTACTTGTAACACCAGCCAAATTCAAGGATATATAAACGTGCGACACGAAACAGTACGATTTTCGTCGCGATTAATGTCATTAAAGTTTGATTTCCTGATAATATAATACGAACGCGCCTCATGAGTATATAACCCGTTGAGATATAACATCGAAGGGGGAATTTAGCTTGGTAATATAATAATTTCTCGATTATTATGAAGGCTTCGAGTGAGAAAGAGGTTCGGAAATTTCGTGGAATGAGGAGAAATATTATATTAGTTACATTCCGTCGTCGAGGCTCTCGTCATATTTATATATATATATATATACATATATACGTATATATATACGTATATATATGTATACATATATACGTATATATATACGTATATATATGTATACATATATACAGGGTGTCCCAAAACTAGCACGTCAGAGTGACAAGAGGGTTAGATTGGCTCAGGATCTATCAAAATAAACAAATATCACCTCAGTAAAAGTCCAATGGTTTTCGAGAAAAATCGTTTCTTTTCATTTCTTGGAAAATGGCTACATAGTACTTGTTATTCCGCTACCATTGCTATGAAAGTCCAAATCGTAAGCAAATCAAAGTTCAAATTCACACCAAATCCTAAAGTGGTCAGAAACACAAACGTAAACAGCGAGATAACAAGAATAGCGATTTTCCGACAAATCGTCTTTTTTGATTTTTCGCAAAATCTCTATTCTTCTTATCTCGCTGTTTTCGAATGTGTTTCTGATCACTTTAGGATTTGGTGTCAATTTGGACTTTGATTTGCTTACGATTTGGACTTTCATAGCAATGGTAGCGGAATAACAAGTACTAGGTAGCGATTTTCCGAGAAATTAAAAAGTCGATTTTTCTCGAAAACCATTAGACTCTTACTGAGGTCATATTTGTTCATTTTGATAGGTCCGGAGGGAATCTAACCTCCTTCTCACTCTGCCGTGCTGGTTTTAGGACACCCTGTATATAGTCGCCGGCATTTCAATATCACACAAATTTCTATCGAATCTCTGTTGCCGACGATAATAGTGATCATTGACTTGTCGATGCAATTAGTGTTTTAAGAATCGAATAATTGATCCTCGATATCCTTTTCTGACGTTTCGCATTACTCATTGTAACCCCTCCGGATGTAAAAAATTATCAATGTACACTCTATTATGAATCAAAAATTTTCGAGTGTCTCCTCGATAATTCGAGAATTATTTTACGGTTGTTACAAACTGTAGATTTATATAATTTGTATAATTTGTAGATTTTTTTATAACGTGTTCCTAAAAATATTTTACACTCAGCCGCTTCTCAAAGGTTCGTCGTTTACGTACTAAATTTATTGTAAATTTCGAATCGATGAATATCGAAATATGATATTGATAAAATGAGTATATGTAAACGATCTCTGAGATGTATAATTGTTCAACCCTCTGCGCGGGGGGTTGAATTAAAATAAAATAGAATAAACATTGTTTTACCGAGCGTTAGAGTACGACGGAGTTATTTTATTTTTTTTTATACCGGACGAATCACGAAGCGCCCTTCATCGTATACCAGCAGCGTCCATTCCGTCCGCTCTCTCGTCTCGAATGGCCGATTCGTTAAGCAAGTTTTTCCCGCGCTCGCGTTTCGAAATAAAGGCAATTAAAGTTTAAGACGTCGTTCAGCCTCTGGACGCTCTGGTTGCCTCGCGAGGAGGATGAGGAGGGTGAAGGGAGGAAAGAGGGTGGAAAAGCCAGGTTTTGAAAAGAGAGGTGGTTTGACGGTTGCGGAGGAGGAGGAGGAGGAGGAGGAGGAGGAGGGAGGGTGGTTGGGTGGTACAGGGATGCTGAGGCGTCGGCGAGATATCCACCCTCTCACTTTCTTCTGCCACCCTCGCTGTTTCACTCGCAGGCCGAGAACCACTCTTCAGCCCCATCCCCCTCGGCAAGCATCTCTATCTCCTAACCACCCTCGTCCGACAGAGCCAGAGCTCTATCTCGGAGGGTGGCTCTGGTTTTTGTCATTTGAAATATGCCAAGGGGGCTCGTTCTTCCACACTAACCCCCTCCACGCCCACCCGCTTCTTCCACCCGCCACCCCTTCACCAAAAGCAGAATACCGAAGAGGAATGGTAAAATGGCGTCGGAGACAATGAGGACGATTTTTCCTCGACCTCCTTCATCCCACTTTTCCCTTTTCTTCCTTTTCCTCGTTTCCACGCCACCTCCTCACGCTTTTCTTCTTATTTTTCTTCTCCTTTTCCTTCTCCACCTTATTCCCCTGTCCCCCGAAACGTCTCACACCCCATCCTAAGTGCAGGTCTACGAGGAGGTATAGCCGTCCGCCACTTTCTTTTGTTTCATTCTGTAATAAAGGGCCTGCTCTTGCGGAAGGGCAGAGAGAAAGCGATCGAAAATTCACGACCCCGCTCCCACTCCCTTACACTCGCCTTCTTCCATATCGCCACGCTCCTTGCGATTCTCCACCGATATACTTTCTTATATTGGAAACTCTTGGCAACTTTGCACCAACGGAACTAGCTGCCGTCGGCCAAGTATACACAGTTCCCGGCTGAGGGAACAGTTGAAAAAAAAACGAACTGAAAGACCGAAAAGGTTGAGAAAAGAATTCATTGGAGTGGGAGAAATGTATTGAAACGATGTGGAGGGACGTTTGTTACGTAGCACGGGGGTAGTATTTATTTGTAACATTTAGAAATTCGCATATGTCTCGTTGTTTACTTCGTAAAGTCCGTACTGTTAATAATAAATGCATTAAAAAATTGAGAATCGCGTACACATTTCGGCCACTTCACCATGACGAGATTCTGTTCGATTTAACGCTAATCGTTAATCATAGTTTTTCTATTTTTATCGATATCCTTGTTATCCTTAATTGCAATATTTAAAATGATACATTTAAAGTAGTAGTCTGGTAACTTAAGCCGATTTTCATGTCTTTTTTGAAGGGCGTTTTTTTTGTAGGAAAATAAAAATGAATCGTTTTGGATATTTAGGATGTTTTTATTTACATATTAAAGATACAAAAAAAAATTTGTTTGACAAAATTGAATAGTTTATTATTATTATTATTGATCGAAGTTGGCACCTCGAAAAAAAAGTGCGTGAGTGGCCCCGGTGATTTTGGCTCTCGATGTTATCTGAAATAAAAAATTCTTGATAATTCTCAATCTATAGACATGTCATTCTGGTCGGAACTACTGAAATTAAATGTCATAGATAAATAACAAAATTTATTTGCTAAAATAAGAGGACTTTTTTTTCCAAAGCCCGCCATTTTGTTATTTATCCATGAAATTTAACTTCAGTAGTTCCGACCAGAATGACATGTCTATAGATTAAGAATTATCAAGAATTTTTTATTTCACATAACATCAAGAGCCAAAATCACCGGGGCCACCCACGCGCTTTTTTTTCGAGGTGCCAGCTTCGATCAATAATATCAATAATAATAAACTATTAAATTTTTTCAAACAAATTTTTTTTTGTATCTTTAATATGTAAATAAAAACATCCTAAATATCCAAAACGATTCATTTTTATTTTCCTACAAAAAAACGCTGTCCATCAAAGACATGAAAATCGGCTTAAGTTACCAGACTACTACCTTAAATTGTATCTGGAATATGCTCTCTCAATATTGATTCACTTTAAACCCAATTTTTATCGAAGCAAATTAATATTATTTAAATGAAGTAAATGCATTTTTTTGCGTGTCCACTATTCTTTTTTACCCAATTCAAATAATGTGATTTAATTTTTTTAATTCACAATTAATAACGATACAAATAAAGGTATGAATTTTTCGTGACAACTGCAAACAGTAAACATGTGGCTTTTTCCAACTGCATTTCGTTGCAACAATTAACAAGGTTTCATTAATATTAATAATAATATTTTACGACTCAAAGTCACACTGTGATTTGGTTCTCTTTAAAAACAAAAATTCTTACTAAATTTAATTTTTCTTTTCGTATCTCATTCTCATGGCGGATTTATTTTCTTTTTAACAATTCTCTTACCCTCTATCTTCTCTCTCTCTCTCTCCACGAGTAGCAAAGATTCCGAGAGAAATTCGAGCGAAGGAACAAAAGAACGTGAATTCGCGAGCCACGTTGATTTGCCGGATCGCGAAAAAGGGACGGTGAAGTGATAGGAGAGAAAGAGAGAGAAAAAGGAGATGGTTGCAAGCGATTCAGGACTCTGGGGCTACCAGCAGAAATGGTTTCGGTTTGGCTCTCTATCTTGGCGGGGGGTGGAGTTTTGTATCCTTAAGATTCACGCTCGGCTATCAGGCATCTCTCGACTAAATAGCCGCGCTCAAGCGAGCATTATTGCAACGAGCCAAAAAAAAAGTGTAATTTTGTCGGGAAGAACACGATGAATTTATGTCAAAAAAAAATCTACTTACAAATGTTAGTGTCGACGTGCGATAAGTTAAATTTGATAAGAATTGCGCGAAATTACAGGAAAAAATGATACATATGCATATGTGTATTATATAAGAAACGAAAAGTTTTGGGAACTGTATATAGTTTATAATGTACAAAGAAAAAGTACAAAACGACGTTAACAATAAACGTATGAAAATATTTAATGGTCACGTCGGTTGGATGACGTTTTTCGTATTTTTATTGATTTGCGTACGCAGGAGGATGAGATTGGGCGGGGGTAGCAATTGAGGGGCGCCAACCGACGTTCTTACCCCTACTACGAGACGTGGAAGGGGGTCCCACTGGAGTTTCATTGCCCCGCCGGTGTAGTTCTCCTTTTCCTTTCCACCCCCTCTCGAGACTCATCCCCTGCGGCTATCCTGCATTCACTACCCCTGAAAATCCACTTCTACCTCTCTTTCATTCTCTCTCTCTCTCCTTCTGTCTCTGTCTGTCTTACCACCATGTATATCCGTCGTATCTTAAACACGGGCTACGTTGAAGAAAGTGCTCGCCACCCACTATCAACCCCTTCCTCCAAATTTCGCCAGGGGTTGGAAAGAAAGAGCCCTTGAATTTCTCGTCTTTTATTCTTCTTTTCGCACTCTTCTGTACCGCCCAAACATCCTCTCATCTTGGAATATTCCGAGATGTGTACTTTTTTTTTTAATCATCTACCCTTTCGTTTTATATTTCTTTCCTACGCCCTCTACACTTGGCGCGTTTAATTACCACTTTCTTTGGAATATTGTCCATCGTGAAACACCCTACTTATTTCGTACAACCATTTTTTCCTTTCTTTACAGTTGTTCGTTAAGTTTCTTCCCTTTTATGTTTTTTTTCTTCATATTTTCATAATGACTTTTCAAAATTGGTTTATTTTGTTTTTTATTTGTTTGACTTTTTTTATTGTTTTATACGAAAGGAGAGATTTTTCTTTGCAAACATTTATGAAATCTTACACCCTTAGGCGACTTGACAAAAATACTTCTCGTTAAATTTACAAATTATACTTAATATCAAATTCACATTTAATTATCCGTCTACTCTCCATTCGATGCTAATCTCCGCCGCGCTCCAATTACAATTTTTTTTAATCCCACCGACAAATTGTTTCTATTGATTGGGTAATTGTCACCTTCATTTGCGTAATCCCACGTATGAGGGCCAGAAAAAACAGTGGATCTGTGTCGCGAGGGTAGTGTTGCTGGTTTTTTTTGTCCCGTTGTGTGTCACACACCCTGCGGCTCTCTCTGGGGGTCACTTGTGGTAGGGGAGAGAGCAAAAAATAAAAGGGTATGATGATAATAATTACAGGCGTATTTAACCCGTGCGCGTATGAGCTCCGGGGTGTTTGAGCGCGCGCGAGCGCACCACCTGTGACGTGGGGTTAAAGGGTGTTAAAAAAGCCGCGACTGTGGCCACCTGTTAGAAAAAAAGACCAGCCCCCCCCCTTCCCCAACCTCTGCGGGAATGGCGTGTGGAAGCAGGTCGAATGCGCGTAAGGGTGGATGGGGTGAGGTGAGACGTTCGCGTACTAGAGGGATGAAAAAAAAGCGCCACACACAGTGGCGCACGGACCCTCGGGAATCTGGGTGGCGCATGCCTGAAGTCGAGATCGTTTACACCCTGTGCGAGAGCCTCGTGCGAAGGGGCTGCAGGGTATGGTGGGGACAAGTGTCGAGGGTACGGGTCGAGCGAGCTTTTTTATATTTTCTTTTTTTTTCATCCCCCATTTTTTTTCTCTCTCGTTCGAGCTACAGAATGTCACCTTCCGTCCGCCGTGCCCTGCCGAGGCCGACAATTCACCCCCTCGATTATGTAACGGTCTCGAAGAATGAGGGAAAAAAATGTATGACGCTCTCGCTCTCGCTCCAATCGAGTCTCATTGTTCTCGTCTCTCGTGGGCACAAGTATTACAACACACTCTGTGGAAGTACTGCTCTGACACCTTCATTCTCTGCTTGACACTTCATTCTGTCCCAATGTGCAACCACGAGGATCTCAATTAAATGGTGCAGGTAAAAAAAATATCATCGTATATAATGAGGGAAACGACCCTCAAGGGATCACATACCACTGCGACCGCTGAAAACCAAGTAAATTTGAAAAATAATTATAAAGGTTGTATGGTGAAAAAAAAATTAAATTGTTGATTTCTCATTGTTTATTAACTTTTCAACTGTAAGAAAAAAAATTTTTTATGTTTTTTTCTTCATATCAACATTATCTTTTACGGGTATAAGTGGACTACTGATGAAAACTATGGCGCCTCCTTGTCGACATCATAACTTAACCAAAAATTATCCAATCTGCAAAAATAAAAAAGAATCTAGTAAAATAATGTAGTAGCATTAGTCTGATGGACGGAATTTTTATTTTTTTTAATAAAGAAGTTACAGTATTTCAAACTTTAGTATGCAATTAAAAAAAAAATTAGTGTTTAATAATTTATAAAAAATTGTCCAACCAAAAAATTAAAAAAACCTCTCGTCAGACTATAGAGAAAATAATTATCAATATTTAAAAAAAATAAATGTTAAAAAATATTAAAAATTAACTGAGTTATCGTGCTGACACTGTCTAAAAACATTGTTTCGAGAAAAACGCGTTTAAATAATGTTAATATTGAAAAAAAAAATTTTTAATTTTTTTTCGTATAGTTGAGAAGTTAATACAATATGTGAAGTCAACATTTTTAATTATTTTTCACCATATAACCTTTATAATAATTTTTTTAATTTACTCGATTTTCAGCGCGCGCACGGGTATGTGATCCCTTAAGATAAACTCGGGAAATTTACATATATTGTTTTCTTAAGATTTTGAACACAAAAAAAACTATTTTTATTTATTCTACTGAAAGTTTCACACGAACGCACGCACATACGTGTCAGTAATGCACGATTTATTATTTGTCCAAGTTTCTAATTTGCACTATTTTATTTTTACTTTGGTTTTAACAATTAGACTTCTTTTTTATTATAAAGAATTTCAATTACACATATGTTAAATGTGATTTTCTGAATATTTCCAACATCTCTAAACAATACGTTATGAAAATCTCGATTTTATTTATTCTTTTTCACTAAAACAAAGGTTCCTCCATAAAGAAGCAAAAGAAAAAAAAGTGACGACCGTAATAAGTGCTTTAATGTTCTTTAATGAAGGTTCTCTTGTGTGAAAGTTGAGTGTTTGTTTTCTTTTACGGGCTCGTTTTCTCAAAGAACTGCAGAAAGGAGTTGGGGATGTGAGGGAGTAGGGATAATTAATTTTTAACGGTCAGTCATTATGCGAGTAAAAAAATATTTCAGTCCGAAAGTTTTTTGCGATAGTGGAAGGGTACAAACCGGCGATGAGAAGCGAGAATCGTAAAGCTCTTTTGCGCAGTAAAGCTAGCGCGAGAGAGTGAGTACGATCGCGGGAGCTAAAGTAGGGAAAGAGGATAAATATATATATATATAGGATGCTGGTAAAATACTGGCCTTTGCTACGAGTAGTAAAGCGTCGGGGAATTGCATGATAAAGTTAAAAGTACGGTCAAGAGGCGACTAATGAAATCTGCTGTTGGTTTATCATAAGTATGTGCCCGCTTAAAAAAAAATTCTAACGTTATTTACATCATTTCTAACGTCATTACATATATATACTTTTTTTTTTCTCAAATGACATTTTGTCCCGATAAAGTTCCCGATAAAAAATCTTTTTTTTTTTTAAATTCATAATTATGATGCTAAAAGAGTATTAAAATATATATTCATTGTAAAATATAACGAATTAATACAGCTAGATAAATATTATCGCGCCACTTTAACGCGGACACGACCTCAAAACCATCGTGTCGTCGACACGACCAGTAGCGACATCCTTGAGGACATTTGCGAACTCACAAGCAACGACGCTACTTCACAGGATCACCGAGAATTGTAGAACTTTTCGATTGTTTTCTTCCATTTCTATTTGTTCGTTCAAACGATAAATCAATTTTCTCCCTCCCTCCTGAAAAATTCTATAGCACAGAAATATATGCTAGATTCGTGTAAAACATAAATTAAGTATGTTAAATGGAAAAATGATTAAAAAATTATCTTATTCTAATGGATATTTTTAGAAACCACCCCGAATCAATACAGATGTAAACAAATGACAAAAATATTTTTCTTTGTCTTTTTAATGCCCGCGAAGAGAAAAAGTGTATCAAAATATTCGAAAATTTCGGAAAATCACATTTACAACAATAATTGATGAAATTTGAATTTTTGCAATAGGAGAAATTTTCACATTTCTTTAGAGTAAGGGGAAAAATGATTAAAAAATGATTTTATTTTAATGAATATTGTTAGCTACCACCCCTAATCAATAAAGATGTAAACAAATGACCAAAATATTTTTCTTTGTGTGTTCATTGTCTATGAAGAGAAAAAAATTTATCAAAACGTTTGAAAATTACGTAAAATCATATTTACAACGGTAATTCATAAATTTCGAATTTTTGCAATAGGAGGAATTTTCAGTTTACTTTAGGGTCAGGGGAAAAATAATTAAAAAATGATCTTATTTTAATGAATATCTTTAGCCACCACCCCTAATCAATACAGATGAAAATAAATTACCAAAATCTTTTTCTTTGTCTTTTCAGTGCCAATGAAGAGAAAAAAATGTATCAAGATGTCCGAAAATTTCGGAAAATCATATTTACAACAATAATCGATAAAATTCAAACTTTAGCAATAGAAAGGAATTTTCACTTTACTTTAGGGCAAAGGAGAATGTTATTTGTTTTAATTTACAGGGAAGAGGTTCAGGGTGGGGGAGAGGTTGAAACGGATGGAATATGGAAATGAGAGGATGTGGGAAGAATGAAAAAAAAATCTGAAAAAGGTATACGATGGAAACACTATAAAAAATTCAACGTTGATTTCATCCCATTTTTAATATTACTGGCATATAAATGTCAAGTGTTACAAAATCATTAATCTTCTTTAATTTCAAGTATTACAAATAGTCACATTTGAATGTAATCAGTTTTAAAGCACTCTCTCTCTCTCTCTCTCTCTTTCTCTCTTTATCTTTGTTTCTTCATTTTGTCGTGGGGCCCACCCGTTGTCGTCGTCTATCTTGGGCGTTTTGTGACTTAAGAGAAACAAATGCCGGACCGCTAAATCTTCATGGTGTACATAAGTATTGTGCCCCCGTCTACTCGTTGGAGTCACCACGGGTGCGTTAATGTTCGTATAACCATGTAAAACCTTCCCCCTTCTTTCTCTCTCTCTCTCTCTCTCTTTCTTTCTCGTTCTCTCTCTCTCTCTTGCTTATAACCCCTGTGCGCTTTTAACCTCGCTGAATAACGGTGAGAAAGGCCAGAAAGAGATGGAGACTGTTTATGTATATATAAAGTGATTATGAGGTTAGGAAAAGAGGGGAATTTGAAGCAACCGGATGCAACAAACTCAACGGCAGTGAGGCATTTCGTTTTTAACGAAAATTAACGGTCCCAGTCCGAGATTCTGCAGATGCTCGCCGCTTCGCTTATAATCTAATAGAGGGAAAAGTTACCGCCCGGCCAAACCTCCTGGCATACACTTGGTGTATATCTCTCTCTTCGCTGTGTACAACCCCGGCATCTCTCTCTCTCTCTCTCTCTCTATCTCTCTCTCTTTCCCTCTCGCTTCTACAGTGCGTACATATACTTGTATATTCATCGAGAATTTGCTGGTTGTTGTTGGGTTTTTTGTTCTTCCTTCCTAATTCATTATTTCCATCCTCTTCAAACGAAAAACGTATTTCGCGGTAATTCGAAATTTGCGAGCGTACATTATGAAAATTGTTGAACTTATGAGGGGGGGGGGGGGGGGGAGGGAAGGTGTTGATTCACGACAATATGTTAAATATTAAAATGAATCATAAATTGTCGCACTTCTTGTCGACTGTTTTGTCAGGATTCTATTTATATAAATAAATAAATAAATAAAGACGAAGACTTTATTTATTGATTAAATAGATTTATTGAGCAGGTACGTCCGGTCCTTTCGCTGGTTTCTCTTAAACTGTTGATTCTCTTGAATTGTTTTATTATTACATCGTCATTAGCAACGCCGTTGCTACGTAAGATGCAGTTTCGTATATGAACCTTTCCGTTGATACATTATATCCTACAAAATGATCAGTGCAGTGCCTTTCGTTTCCTGGATCAGAGTTCTGTAAGCCGAATGGTTGCCTTAGTCTTAAGGTTGTAGTCTGGTAACTTAAGCCGATTTTCATGTCTTTTTTGGAGGGCGTTTTTTGTAGGAAAATAAAAATGAATCGTTTTGGATATTTAGGATGTTTTTATTTACATATTAAAGATACAAACAAAAATTTGTTTGAAAAAATGTAATAGTTTATTATTATTATTATTATTATTGAACGAATTTGGCACCTCGAAAAAAAAGCGCGTCGGTGACCCCGGTGATTTTGGCTCTTAATGATATCTGAAATAAAAAATTCTTGATAATTCTTAATCTATAGACATGTCATTCTGGTCGGAACTACTGAAGTTAAATTTCATGGATAAATAACAAAATGGCGGACTTTTGAAAAAAAAGTCCTTTTATTTTAGCAAAGAAGAGGTTGTAAAATAAAAAGTTATGGGTGAAAACATTTCTCGGTGGTTCCGACGAGAACTATAAGTGTGTAGAGTAGCCTGTTAAAATTTGAAAGCAATCGGTTCGGTAGAAATAAAATTAGGACCCGGGCTGACCACAAAAACACTGTTTTGAGAAATACGCGTTTAAAATTCAACAACAGATTTTCATAAGCAAACAAAATTTTTTTTTGGATCTTTAATATGTAAATAAAAACATCCTAAATATCCATAACGATTCATTTTTATTTTCCTACAAAAAAACGCCCTCCAAAAAAGACATGAAAATCGGCTTAAGTTACCAGACTACTGGTAACAGATCTTAACGGTATTATTCTTTATACTTTTTTTTACTGCCTTAAGATTTTTATTCTTTATACTTTTACGAGTTCTAAAAAAAAAACACTTTTTAGACACTGTCAGCACGATAACTCAGTCAATTTTTGATATTTTTTTAACTTTTGTTTTTTTTAAATCTCGATAATTATTTTCTCTACAGTCTGACGAGACGCTTTTTTAATTTTTTCATTAGACAATTTTTTATAATTTATTAAACACTATTTTTTTTTTAATTGCATACTAAAGTTTGAAACACTGTAATTTCTTTATTTTTGAAAAAAAAAAAATTCTCTCCATTAGACTATTACTACTAAATTATTTTGTTAGATTCTTTTCTATTTTTGCAGATTCCATAATTGTTGGTGAAGTTATGATGTCGACAAGGAGGCGCCATCACTTTCATCAGTGGTCCATTTATACCCGTAAAACATAATGTTCATATTTGTAAAAAAATTTGTTTAAATTTGTTTTCTTATAGTTGAAAAGTTAATAAAGAATGTGAAATCAACAATTTAATTTTTTTTTCACCACATAACCTTTATAATAATTTTTCAAATTTACTCGGTTTTCAGCGCGCGAGCGGTATGTGAGCCCTTAAAATCTTTGTTGCAAATTCACTCAACGGTTGAACACGGGAAAACGAAAAATTTCCAAGAGCCACGTTGTTAGAAAAATATCGTTCTGAAAGAAACAAATATATCAGTCATTCATACACAGTTAAGAAGAAAGAAAAATTAAAGGTTGCCGATTTTTGATAAAATTATTTTTACGAAATTATAAAAATTGCAAATGTCTACAGTATGTTGTACTGCTGTTGCTCGCCATTTTTTAGGTTTATTTGATTTTTTATAATAGTCATTTGCCGATCAATCTCCCTCCGCCGTCATTCATAAGTCACGCGTGTTATCGTCTCCGTAGTTTTGTTCTTACAGCGGCCGTTCTGTTGACATCACATTTTTCGTAATTCGACGAAAGAAAAAAAACAAAAAGAAAAAGGCATGGAATAACTTTTTTGCCGTTGAATGTTACGAACTGAGAGATTATCGTATGTAACCCACCCCTCCGTGTTCTAGTGAAATACAACCAGAAATAATTTACCATTCCCAACCTCCAAAGTGATCTACGAGGGGCAAATTCTCAATGCTATATTTAACCGCGGTTTTCCGGACAAAAAAAACAACACTGTAACTTTACCGGGAAACGCTTGAAGAAGGGAGATGGGGGATGGTCAGTAACCATGAGCCAGAAGCGTCCCTCCGGGTCCTCTATTTTTTTTTTTCCCTCGCGCGCGTGCGTACGTGTGTGTGGGTTTTTTTGCTATTCACCCCATGACCTTCCTCACACCCTTGGACACTTTCACCGGTTCACCGGAGGAAACTGCAAGACAAGGGACAGTATGTTTTCACTTAAGGGCGGGTTAGCCATGATTCCGAAATGGGGGGGGGGGGAGGGGGGAAGGAACAGGTTTTCCTGGCCCAGAACAGTCTGGCTGCCTCGGCCAAGGCCATTTTTCAACCCCCGTTCGCGAAACCCCTTCTCGCAACTCGCTTCCACTCACACAGACACAAACCACGTATACCTTGACCGGACGTTCGGCGACCACTTCATAAAATTACTTTATTACTCGTCCGGTCCCGCGGTCACTCCGTTCTTGCGGCTATGCCTTCGGTGACTATTTTTTATCCGAACCTCGACATATGTCCGGAGGGAAGTTAATCGCGACAGAGGGAAAAAACAAAAATTCTTCCCTCTTCTCACTGTTCATCCGTGACGATTTAAAAACCATTATTTCATTGCGAATCGTAAATCGTATAAGACGGGAGATTATTGAGATGTTCGAACATTTTGCAGAAGTCATAAATCCTTTTTAATTGTTATCCTTAAAATGTATAGATTGTCAGTAAAGGAAAACCGGATGAAACCGTCCCCCAGTCGTCCCTGTATCGAGAATCAATTTTGTTCGATCCACTGATCAGAATCATCTTTCATTGAGGTCATATATGCCATAAGGGATGACTATATTTATTGTCACGTTAAAAAGCAATAACAACCACAAATTGATCGTTTTATTTTTTGATCTTGTTAAGTCTTCGATGAAGTTGGTCTCGTTAGTGTTTTTTTATTTTTTTTCACAGTCAATCCGGCAATGAGTGACGCAATTTTCCGGTCCTCCATGGTGCACGAAAGGGCCTCGCATAATTAGAGTTACGCGAGTGAGCAATTCGCACAGTATTAATTAATGGCGGTTCGGTGGGAGGGCGAAGAGGGAGGAGGAGTGCGATTCGTACATAGGAAGTACCAATCCCTCCCTTCGATCTTCACCGCCGAGCTTCACTAACGATCGATATTATAATGCTCAGAGTGTGGCGGAGCTTGTAAATTTGTAACTGAATGTCAGACTGGGATGAAATTGGTTTGCTAAATATAATTACGATGAAAAGCCAATGAAAATAGTGCTTGTGGAGTGTAAAGGAATGGAATATTAAGGGCTCACATATCGCTGGGCGCGCTGAAAACCGAGTAAATTTGAAAAATTATTATAAAGGTTATATGGTGAAAAAAAATTAAATTGTTGATTTAACATTTTTCATTAACTTTTCAATTATAAGAAAAAAAATGTAAGCATTTTTTTAAAAATATTAACATTATTTTTTACGGGTATAAATGGACTACTGATGAAAACCATGGCACCTCCTTGTCGACATCACAATGTCATAAAAAATTATCCAACCTGCAAAAATAAAAAAGAATCTAATAAAATAATGTGGTAGTAATAGTCTGACGGAGGGGATGTTTTTTTAATAAAGAAATTACAGTATTTCAAACTTTAGTATGCAATTTAAATAAGAAATAGTTTATAATATTTTATAAAAAATTGTCGAACCCAGAAATTAAAAAAATCTCTCATCAGACTATACAGGAAATAATTATCAAAATTAGAAAGCAAAAGTGAAAAAATATTAACAATTGACTGAGTTATCGTGCTGACACTGTCTAAAAACATAGTTTCGAGAACCCCTCCCCCCGTTTAAAGTTTCTGGTAGGTATAGCGCGAACCCGATGTCCGGTCACATTTATTGCTATAACTTTGTAACGGAGTGGAATTTTCTTAAAAATTTTATTTGGAAAAATTCTTAAAAGTATAAAGGATAAAAATCTGTAAAAGAAAATAGATTTTTTGAAATTCTCATGGATATGCGAGCCCTTAATGAAAGAAAAACAATTCATGATTATCGCGATCCGGAGACTTGGTGTAATCGATCCTAAAATTATATTAATTTTCAATGAAAATTATCGGTACAGATAATGAGGGATAGAAAAATTCATGACTCGAGAGCGAAAGAAAAATGCTAAAAATGCTTCTAGCAGTTAGGTCTAAGAAACAAAGAGAGAGAGAGGGGGATGATAATTGTGTTAAGACACGAGTGGTTGTGCGGTTGATATTATTAACCACATGTGAGGGGGTAATAGAACATTTTAGACCCTGGGAGCAACCCTCAAACCCAACGGTTATGCCCTTACGAACGTCTCTGTCGCCACATCGCCAAATGTATACTTTCATATCGTCGATCTATCGATGCAAAGTGGTGAGGCGCCTCGAAGACGCCCCGTTCAATTTCAACGCATTTAAGATGCCTTTCAGCAACAACAACATTAGCCACGATGCTACTTTACCGTACGACGTTGTTGCTGGCATACTCGCGGAAGTCACCATCTTCCGTTCACAAACTCTACGAAAATCTGGCATCCACAATTTTTGACCTAGAAGAAAAGAAAATTCTCGTTAACCTCCATCAGAATACCTAGAAAAATATGTATGGAATTTGAAACATATGATTCGTTTTCGGAATTTGAAACGTTTGATCCGAATATTGTAGGCATTTGAACTTAAAAGGTGAATTTCTAGTGAATAATTTTGTATAAAACTGCTCATAAAATGGAATGTTTTTAATTAATCAGAAATTCGGTATGTACTTCTCTGCGAAATGCAATTAGAAACATAATTGTTAAATTTGAAGTCAATCGGGTAAAAATTGACGAAGTTATTTATCACGTGGTGCGCTTGGGTACTCTATGGCCGTGCCAGAGGTGGGCTAACGTTATACGTTCAAAGTCGGTGAAAAGTAACTTACAAATATTTACTAACTTAACTTATTTTTAACTTATTTTTTATGGCCGCGGTAGATTTTTTGAAAATTCTACCGTGGCCAAACCCCTTAAAACAACGTAATTAACATTTATTGAACAATCATTGTTGGTCCATTGAAATATTGCCAGGTCATTGGAAAATGCAATTTCCTTGATATCACTGAAATTCCGCAATTATCGTTCACCTATATATCAAAATAAATTTAATAAAACTATTAATATCGTATCGTCCATTAGGATTCCCTAAAAAAAATGTTAACGACGTCCAAGAAGACGTACACACGTAGGCCTGGGTGTTGGAGGATTATCACGTTTAGAGCTATCCTCCAATTGCCGGGTTTCTCATTCTGCACTTTGAGACGCTGACAAAATTGCCGTACTTAGCTGGAGAACATTTTTAGGGTTTATCTTAATCTTTATTGGATTAGCGCACTCACGGAACATTCGTAATGTGAGCAAAATGGCGAAAGAGCGAGCGAGAGAGAGAGAAGTAAAACAGCAATTAAGAAAATCTGGTAAGAATGATGAAGATTCAAAGGAACGTGCCGGAAACGACTTTTTACAAATTTCCTATGAATCTTTCAATAATTTTTCGATCCTAAAGTACAGACATGGCGTCATGTGTGAGCTTGCACCCCAATTTTCAAAATTAATCCTAGTTCGATTTGCAATTTGCCCCAGAAAAGTCCTATAATTTTTCTCCGGTCTAATGAAACAAAAAAAATTTACTCTGTCATAGCGAGCTTATTAAATAAAAAAGTTTTATATCTCCCCTTTTCCGGTTTGGGAGAATATCTTTCTTTTTGTCCGTCTTACGACACAGTGCCATTTCACTCCCGAGGACTAGAGACGGAAACACTAAATAATGCGGTGGCTCTCTGCAGAGTCTCTCTCTCTCTCGTTCTCAACGTATGAGAGTCCGTGGGGGGATGCCTGCCTGGCAAAGGGAAGGTTGGAGAAGGTGCTCGTCCGCGAGGGTGGCCCGAGGAGGGGGGGGGGGAGACTCGAAGAACGAGGGAGTGGCCCGGAGGGTCGTTTCGGCCTCGAGAGGACCCGAGCATAGTCAGAAAGAGACGGAGATAATAGGAAAGTGGGAGGGGGTAGGACGCAGTGCTAGAAAAGCGACGTGGGTTTGGGGGGTTGGTGGTGGCTTGAGCCTGAGATTTCGCGGGTGCAGAGTTATAGTGAAACTTTCGGGCATTTATTTCACGAATCTGCATACTACGTCCGCTGCGGGGTGTTTCCCTAGCACTTTCTCTCTCTCTCTCTCTCTCGCTCTTTTTGGGTTGCAGTATACCTCTGCACAAATGTGAAAGTAGCGAGGGCATCGTGAGGCTGAGGGCGGCTGGGTTTTGTGTTGCCCGAGAGGCTCGTAGGGTTGCAAGCACTCCGCGCTTCGCTGACTCGCCGGAGACGTCCTCTCTCGTGACATAGCCATGTCAAGCAAGGAAGCTAGACGTCCGAGGAGTTCCAGGTAGCAGAGGATCTCGTTCTCCACTTCTCTTTCTCTTTCTCTCTCTCTCTCCCTGTTATTATTCAACCCTTATACAAGGCAATCCCAAGGTCCCGAGAACAAAACTCTTTGGACTCGACACTTCCTAGCATATCCCTTTGACCTAAATAAACAAATGTCATCTATATTTACCGTTGTAACGTACTTACGCGAGTTAAATTCCACGTATTAGTTACTAAAAAGTACGCATTGAAAGATTAATTAATTTGAAGCAAATTACTTTAAAGCGAAGGAAATTAATTTGAATTCTCCACAAAGATAAATCATTTGAATAAAGTTTTAGTTAAAACACATGTTTTTTTTCATTATCGTTACATTATTATTCGTTTATTTATCATTTTCATCACTCGTGTAAGCGAATTATTAAAAAAACTCGAAGTAAAATAGCAAAAGCCTTTTTGTTATAATTACATGATTATTAGCTTAGAGAGATATTATTTACTTTTTCCATAATATTAACGCGAAATACCGTTGAACCGGAATTTTTTTCACGTTTAGAAAAATAAGTGCATTTACGAGGTTTCACTAAATTCGAGTCATCCATTACTCACGTTTGTTGAGTACATGTTTGAGAAAACACGTACGCGAAAGCACCGAACCACTCCCCTTATCCTTATTCATAAAATAACGAATCCCCGATGGGAAGTTCTCCGATAATTCACAGAAGTACTTATAATTTTAGAACCGAAGAAAGATAAGGGAACAGAATTGTGAAGTTTGCCCGGTTAAAGATTGCGGTGGCGGTGGCGGGGAGAGGGGGGATCGAATCTATCGGAAGGAATAATATCGGCTCGCGTGATGCGAATTTCATGGGAGGTAGGGTGGTGAAAGTGCGGACTACTCCTTCGTTTCTTCGTGCAAGAGGAGAGCCGAGGGGGGTGGTGAACAGGGTGAATTCGTTGGAAACGACGCTACCCGACGCCATTCTGGAATTATTGATAGAAGATGGTAGAAAGATATGAGAAGGTTGAGTTGGCCGTAGCAGCGTAGGAGGAAAGGGTTGTGAAAGACCTACCGGAGGTTTGATGCTCCGAGGAGGAAGGGCAGGGGGTCAGAGAGGGGAAGAAAAGAGCGAGAGAGTTCGCCCGCGGCTTTTAACTCGCGGAGAGAAAATTTACGGCTATGCGAACTACCACCTCAAACTCGACTGGGGACCAGCCTCAAACCACCCTCATTTCGCTTTACTTCCAGAATCTCTCCAGTCCGATCTGCCGTTCCTTTCCTGCCTCCTGCCTCCCTGCCGCTGCCGCTACCACCAACTTCCGGTCGCCATACTGGTTTCGGCCAGGCAACTTTGCAAATTTTAGCCATTAAAGTTTCATGGGACATGTGGCATCGGTAAAGCTACGTACTTTTTCTAGTGACTGTTGGGAAGTATGAAGAATCATGAAAATGACAATGACCAGTACGAGGCAGAATAAACTTCAAGTACAGCGATTAATAAGAAATGATGATAATATAAAATTTACGTTATTAAAGGAATAATAATTTCCCTCGTTTCTTAAACCTTTAAAAGAATCTACGACTCAAATTGTCGATAAAAATAGCTCGTATTACGATATATAATGTTTCTCGTTAACACCCAGGATCAGAGACAACTTTTGCACGAAGCCACACCAGGAGCTCGCTTATTAGCTCATTCCCATAGAAGTGTTTACGTTGCAACAGTGACGATGGAATTGCTAGACAATTGATGCCTATAGATGGTAGGGGGTTGCGTCAGCATAATGTGGAGGTCCAAATGTGGCATCACATACAGGAAATTGGGACATGAGCCATTGGGGTATGGTGAAGGGGTTGAGAAAATATTAAAGGGTTGATGAGGACGCTTGGAGAATCGCGAGTCGGCCGTCGTATAGAGGATTGCGACAAGAGGCCACCGGAGCTCGATGAATGGACAAAGATGCCGTGGGTGGGTGAGGAAAGACACAGGAAAATAGAGAAGGGGTTTTTGCATCCGCGAGACTGAGCGAACGTACATATCAAGGGTGGAGTTGGGGCGGATTTGAGGGTGTATCACTTGTTTACTATCAAATGCCGCAAACCGCTGCCAAAAAACATTTATCGGATTTACTAGATGCCATTCTGCGAGACAAGATAACCTTAAGTAACTTTGTTTTTTCAGATTGTAACATTGGTCACATGATCCTAAAGGATGAAGGTAATTAAAGGGCTCACATATGCTGCGTGTGCTGAAAACCGAGTAAATTTGAAAAACTATTACGAAGGTTATATGGTGAAAAAAAAAAAATTGTTGATTTCACATTTTTTATTAACTTTTCAACTATAAGAAAAGAAATTAAAAAATATTTTTTAAAATACTAACATTATTTTTTACGGTTATAAATGGGCTACTGATGAAAACCATGGCGCCTCCTTGTCGACATCATAACTTCACCGAAAATTATCCAATCTGCAAAAATAAAAAAGAATCTGGTAAAATAATGTAGTAGTAATAGTCTGACAGAGGGAATTTTTTATTTTTTTATTTAAGAAATTACAGTATTTCATACTTTAGTATGCAATTAACAAAAACAATTAGTGTTTAATAATTTATAAAAACTTGTCCAACCAAAAAATTAGCAAAACCTCTCGTGAGATTATAGAGAAGATAATTATCAAGATTAAAAAAAAGAAAAAAGTTAAAAAATATTAAAAATTGACTGAGTTATCTTGCTGACACTGTCTAAAAGCATATTTTCGGGAAAAATGCGTTTAAAGTTTCTGGTATTGCTATAACTCTATTGCTATAACTTTGTAACGGAGTGGAATTTTCTTAAAAGTTTTTTTTTTAAGAATTCTTGAGAGTATAAAAAAAAAAAATCTGTAATAAAATTCAATTTTTGAAAATTTCAGGGGTAACCCCTTCAAGTTTTCTTTATTGTAGCCTTAACACCGCACGAACGAAGAATGCATTAGAAAAATAACGCAATCAACGGGAAAACTTGTCGCAGCATCTTCCTTTATACGACCCCTTTCGTAGAGAGAGAGAACCTGAGACCCTGAAACGTTAATACCAGCAATTTATTATTTCACGGTAGCATACCTTGAGCCACACTGCACTACCCGTTTTACTTTATACACCCTTATATACATATACAGGCGACTACCCACTCTGGGGTGTATCGTGCTCATAACAGGGGTTCTCATGAAAAATGATCGCAAAGGAAGATGGTGGACCGTTTCGTGGGGTGGTAGAGACACCGACACGAGATTATAGTAAAGATGTTGAAGGGATGGTTCTAGGAAACACCAAGGCGTCGAAGCGACCACCCTTTTCAACCCCCTTCCGTGTACTCCGATATCGCTTAAAACTGGTGGAGGGTGGATGGACCACTTTCCGAGAGTTGAATGTCCTCGTTTATCTGGAAAATGCTCTTGCTATCTCAGTCTTCCCTGTCGTATAGAGTTGGACCCACACAAGGTGGTTCGTTGACAAAACTTTGCCCATTTTTCCCCACTTCCTCCCCCGTCACCTTCCGCCCCGTTATACTGCAACCGAACTGCGGAGCATCCTGTACGGATCGTCGCGGCGCACGCCCTTTCGAACCACCAAACCACTTTACCAGAGTCTAACGGCGCTACCATCAACGATAGCGCCCGGAGGCATGGAAATAGTTCGTGACGCCTAGCTCCACGTACAATCACGAATATGGCAGAAAAAAAAGTGCTCCGAGGGAAGCTGAATACGAGGAAAATGATCGGGAAGTGTTATTAAAACGCCAAGTTCGAGAGTACTGTAAGTAAAACGTAAGGCTCAAAACCCAACCGCAACGTCAATTCGTTGGTGGTGTTGTTCGTTTTGATCGTGTTACAACGTTCGTCGGTGAAAATCGCTCAGGGTTATAGTGAATGCGGCATGATTATATTTTCGTATCTTTCTCATTACTTAATTTTACGATTGCCCCGCTTGATAACCCAATCCCTAGTCGGGTTTCATACCCGACCGCCTCGTTTCCATGGTTACCCCTCTTAAGTACTCATAAAAAGATGAATGTGAGGCTACCATATTTCTACGTTGGATGCTCCACTTCTTTCGCGTCGCTTTCTCTCTCTCCACACTGCGTTCTTCGTCGCGTTCTGTTTTGCCCTCTGGAAAACTGGTAACCATACGAAGTGCACTTGCTGAACTCTCGTTTAAGTTGCGTATTGCTAAAAGTTGTCGTATCGAAATTTCACGACATTAGCCGGAAAACCATTGGAACGTTAAAGAACAATCGATAGGCTCTTCGCTGGGTAATGCAATTCCGCAACTTAATTCCAAGCGAGTCATTAAAATGTATACGATATAGGATATTTTAGGAAATAACACCAGGGAGACGTGGATACACATTTCGTTGGGTTTTCGGTTGGACGAAATGAAGCGGACGAATGCCGGTGTTTGGAAGAGTAGTTTGCTGTCCCGAGAGCTGATAGAAGAACGAAGTCGGAGGGTTTCCCCAACAGAAATTTATCGTCCTGTTTCTCGAATGATTCCAAATGATTAAGCCGACGTGTCGGAAATCTTCCGGACGATCAAACGGTCTTCTGAGCTATTTCTTGGCTGATCACCGTGTGCCGTTGAACGCCTGGCGAAGCGCCCACCTCTTGCACCACTCTCTCTCTCTCTCTCTCTCTCTCTCTCTCTCTCTCTCTCTCTCGGCTCGGTAAAGTCTCGGAACGGTGAGCGAAGGGCAGAACGAGATGGAAGGTAAAGTATCCACCCATTCTTCGCACATCCACTTCCTGAGACTCCCAAACCACCACAGTTTCCCATCTCACTCTCCTTTAACCCATAGTATCCATCTTCATTTTCTTAATCGCCTCTATCCCTCCCTCCACCGCCCACCAGCCGATGTTCCTTTGCATCCAAGACGCCAAGTCTCCAACCCCTTCTTGGCTTTCAGTGCAGCAGGCCTCACTCGCACCCTCTTATTGAACGTTCTATCCATCCTGCTGCGTTCTCTACCTAAGATGGCCGTCTCTGACGAAGACGTATTACACCATCCGGGGAACGTTACTGTTGCAACATCTCCGAGGGTCGATCGGGCTTACGGATTGTTAGTAGCGGATCTGATGCAACCAAAGCCGCAAACTCTAGAAGGAGATTCTAACTGAATGCACCTAGGTATCGTTTGCTTTATGGATGATCTAACGTCCACGCAGTTTTCTGTTTCCTGCATAAGATGTTTGCGTGATAACTTTTTTGAGAATCAAATCTAAATTAGCTCTAACTTAATGTCCAACTTGAGCATCAACTTTAGCTCCATCGTAATCGCCAACTTAAGCACAATCTTTGTTCTAAAATTTATTCCTCAAGAGCGCACATACACCTGCGCGCGCCGAAAACCGAGTAAATTTGAAAATTTATTATAAACGTTATATGGTAAAAAAAAATTAAATTGTGAATTTCACACTTTTTATTAATATTTCAACTATAAGGAAGAAAATTTAAAAAATTTTTTTTCAACATTAACATTTTCTTTTTCGGGTATAAATGGACTACTGTTGAAAACAATGGTGCCCCCTTGTCAACATCATAACTTCGCGAAAAACTATTCAATCTGCAAAAATAAAAAAGAATCTAGTAATATAACATAATAGCAGTCGTCTGACGGAGGGAATTTTTTTTTTTTCAAAAATAAAGAAATTACAGTATTTCAAACTTTAGTATGCAATTTAAAAAAAAAATTAGTGTTTAATAATTTATGAAAAATTGTCCAACGAAAAAATTTAAAAAACCTGTGGTTAGACTATAGAGAAAATATTTATCAAGATTTAAAAAGAAAAAAAGTTCAAAAATATTAAAAATTGACTGAGCTACCGCGGTGACACTCTCTAAAAACATAGGTTCGCCAAAAACGCGTTTAAAGTTTCTGGTAGGTAGAACGTGAACTCCGATGTCCGGTCACATTTATTGCTATAACTTTGTAACGAAGCGGAATATTCTTAAAAGGATTTTTTTTTAAGTAATTTAAAGTAAGAAAAAATCGATTTTTTGAAAATTTCAGGGGTACGTGAATCCTTAATGTTGTTTCCGGCTAATTGAACATGTAACATGTTACGTGTATGGAATGTTTGGAAGATCTGAAAGGGTCACGTCGAACTAATGAGTAATATTGATTAATAGCGAAATAAGTACATATCGAACTTGCTAAACTAATCCACAAAGTAGTATGTAAAAGAAGCCTCGAGATCATCTGCATTATAGTCATTATCCAATGTTGCCCGTAAATGAGGAAAATTAGTCCAGTTAGTGTATTACGCGGACTGTACATTTGTCAGGGTTAATTAAGTTGCGTGATTACGTTCGGTTGATGCTTCATAACATGTCCCACACGTAGAATCATCCAGCAATTGACGTACTCCGCGGCTTGTCACGATCTTTCCCGATTAATTCCGCAACGCTATGCGTCAAGCCAAACGCCCGTTCACCATCCCCCGCAACCAACGCGCTTATGGATGGCGATAAGCTCACGTGGTGAGACCGACCACCACACACGCGCCGCTAATCGTAGGAGGCTGGGGTGGGTTGGATTGCGGGAGCAGTCGCATCGATGTTACATGTTATACCGCGTGAACCATCGGTTCACGCGGGTGTCTATAGTCGTGTGTCTGTTTTACCGACTGTTTTGGGCGCGAATCTAATTCATAAAAGACAGGACTAGGACAAGAGCGCGGTTGGAATAACACTGAGAGGCGGAAACTCCAGGCGCGCGCGTGATACACATACGGGCAAGGGTCCTTGGGATATTCCTCGATCCTCCATCTTCTACTCTTTGTGATTTGAACTCCGTGCTCGTGAAACTCTGTCTCTCTAGGTGGGTCGTTGGTGGCAGTTCTTGAGGTGCGTGTGCGCGATGTGTTCCTCCGGTTCTATCCACGATCAGCAACCGAATGTGGGACAACCCCGGGTTAAAGGTATATGTACAGGAGAGCTGCTGTCTCGTATATACACAGAGTTACCCCTAACCTCTTGCCGCATGCCACCCTCTGCCACGTGTACACCGCACACTCAAGGACCTAACGTATAACCCGCTCTTCCTCGCACCGCCCGCCCAAACCACAGAGCAGTATCTTGGCACAACTTTTACTCTCCCTCTCGTCTCGGTGATACTCTCAAGGACTCAACCTTGTGTTCGGGTTACTGCACTCTACACACGATTTGCCAACTTGTTCATTGATTAACCCACGGCCCAGAGTAAAGGGTGAGACTCGCTGCCTGAGATTCCACGTGAGTTTTTTTACAAATATGATATATTTTTTCGTTTATCGTTTACTGGATGTCACTAATGACATTACTAGCACGAAATACCCAATTGATTTTACCGCATCACCCTTTTTTTTCGTTTTAACGTCACTGTCGCGTAGAATAACTCGATATTTTTATAAGACTTTGTACAGATGGCTGATTATAATGTTATCTGACCGTCATGCAAGTTTTTAGAGAGATTAGCCATTTGAAAATTTAATTCTTATTGAAAATTACTTTTTTACATTTATCACACTACACGGAACGTGTGACAAAGTCATGCTGTTTTCTTAGGACCTTCGAACGATTCTCAGGATTTTAATAAAAGCCCGATGACACAACGGAGAGGCTTAGACAATTCAACGTTCGTCGATGGAAAAACTAATCTGTCAAATGTGAATTAGCGGCTTTGCCATCGCTATAAAAACATTTTCAACTAAAATTTGAATAATGCCAAGGAGATATATAAGAAGGGATCTTAAAATGATAAATAATAATAACTACGAAGATATTATTCATGAATAATTAATAAGAAGCATCTATTTTGCGTACCTCCATCCCGGGGTTTTACACTCGACTCGTCAGTTAGGTTGGGTATCCCCCCCCCCCCGTCCCATTCCTCGCGAACCCTATCATCTTTTGCGAGGCGGTAGAAAACGGAGTTAAGAAAAGACGGGCAGGCGGGTGAAGGGGGAGTGGGGGTGTAGGAAGGAGGACGAGAGTGAGGCAAACGAGTTTTGCCCGAGCGAGCTAAGAGAAAACGAGTTTTCCATCTGGAAAGTCTTCTGCTGCCGGAGCTTTCGCCTTGAGGTAGTAGAGAAACCTGGCTGGCTTGGTTCACCCCCATTCCCTCCCGCGCCTCCCCCGGACCCCTCCGTCGCTCTCTTCCGCTCTCATTCTCGAGCGTAGCGTCTACGGCGTCGACATCAACCCCTGGGGTGAGTTTGCCTCACCCCTCAATAGAGGGGGTGGGTTACGGGACTTTGGGGCGGCGGGAGGGGATGGAGAAAGCGCGATGTAGAAAAGATAAAAGGAACGAGAACTCGGAACCAGCGGAATTGATGGGCGAGATAGGTGTAATGGGAGTCAGTGGGCAATGAGGTCCATCCCTTGTGTAAGAAGTTAAAGACGTTTGAAGATGCGATTAAGATGGGGATTTTTGTGGCGTTGATTGAAAAAAACGGCAATGACACAATAAAAGAATGCATGACGCTGACGATTTATCATTCTATTCATGAATTAATTGGAAAATAAATATGTATATGAATTGCAACATGTTTTAATCGTGATATGGTAACGTCCAGAAATATAGGGTGAAATCGACTTTGGAAATATTCCATTCGACATATTATACATTTTGTTTTCCCTGTGACAACATTGAGAATAATTATTCCGAAGACTAATTTCATTCTCATTGTTTCCGCAAAAATTTCAGTATGATTAATATTTTTCAGCAATTACGTAAGCAGAAAAATTGTAATTAATCAAAATCCTCTGTCACGGCCACAGTGATACGTAACACTCCACGAGCACTAGTGCTCGGCATGAAAAATATTACTAATGCAATAGTGCCTGGCATTGCGAAATGGAAAATATCATATCGTAAAGAAGAAATACGAATTCGCCGTTAGATGACCCGCGTAACCCATTTTTTCCCCTTTTTTCTAAGGGTGATAGAAGCCGAGGCGAGCTTTTCCTTAGCTCCGCACCCAAGGTGCGAGGGTGGGGCGGCCATTTTCCCCGAGTTCTTAATATTTTCATGATGGCGGCCGACGTGAAGCTCGCCCCGACGTTGCTAGAGGTAGAAAAGAGGGATCGTGTGGGTGGGGTGGGTGGTTTAAGAGGGTTTGTTGGGTAAGGTGGTTCGAGAAATGGCCAGGGTACCCTCGGGACGAGGAACGTCGGCAGGCGGAGGCATAAGGGGGTGTCAGGTTGGGGGAGGAGGGGGTTGATAGCTCGAAGAAGGAAAAGGAGAGAGAAAGAGATTGCGAAGAGGTGGAGAGAGGCCGGGCTGCGCTGTGAAACGTAGAGACGCGGTGCGGCCGGGTCTAGAGGGGTGAAATTAGAAAAGGGGAGATTTAAATATCAACCCCCGAGGGGCGGACTTCGTTCTCGTTCTCTTACTCTCTCACTTCCCTTTTCCCCATCGTTTTCCTTCGTTTCGTCGTTCTTCTGCTCCTTTCTTCTCTGTCGGCCCTCTCGCAGCATTACACCCTCCAACCGGAGTCCTTCACCCCTTTCCTCAAACTCCCTCCAACCCACCCCCCGGCCTTCCTGCGCCGCGGCTTCCTTTCTCTCTTTACTTCTCTTTGCTCCTCTTCTCTCCAATTCTCGCAAACGCCAGTGCGAAAGAGCGAGAAACCATCATCACTCTCACTCTCCCGCGCAGAGAAAGAGAGCTCTGGAAGTAGAGAACCGACACCATACCCCTCACACCCGCGAACCGAGAAACAGCAGCAGCTTCCTCGCTCGAACACCCACAGACGAACGGACACACACCGACGGACCACCCACAAGAATATCGATCCTCGTCGAGAGAAAAGGAGCGTCTTCTTCATCTCTTCGAGTCCTCAAGACTCTAACGATGGTTCCGCCGATCCTTGTAATACAATTTAACCGAACTAACTTAATTAAATCATCAGCTGATCCGACTGATGGACATAAAACGCTGGTTTCCCCGATGACGGTTTTCATTTCATCGCACGAAAGAAATTTTGATCTACGAGAAATTATTGTTATTTGCTTTGAACATGGTGACGCGCTTGATAGAGTCCTCGATTTGTCTTCAAAGCTTTCCAACGAGTTAAACAAGATTTACGTTATCGGTGTAAATTTATCATTGACAAATATCTGTTACTTGAAATTCGAACAAAGATTTTTAATCGAAAACGTTCGAATTCATCGATGTAACAATCTTTTGTTAGCAATATTCATTTTATTACTTTTTAACTACTTACTAATTCCTCAAGTTATGCCCGATTATTGTTTGCCGAGAAAAGATACACATCGGCATTCGAGAACGATAATTGTGTATGCGTAGCGTTATATCACCAGTTAATGAATTTTTTAGATAGCTCGATCGTAGAGACCACATAAGAGATAAGAATTTGAATTTTGAATATGTTTTTAGCAGATGCTCGATGGCGCGACGCTTGATGACGCATGCGTGCAAAATACTTGAATTTTTTATGAATTATGTCGACTTCTAGGTAGATGAATTTTTGATCAGACACTTCTTTCATCTCGAACATTAATGCGATGATGTTTTCCAGTAATACATCTTATTTTTTCATCTTTTTTTTTTATTCAATTATTTAACGAAATTGCGACAGGGAAATTTGTAAAATAATGGATTTCTAGTGTTCTGTCTCATTGAAAATACCGTACAAACTTGAACAAACATTATTACGCGCGTACGTAACCTTAATTCATAAAATGAACGACCGAAACTTCACGTGAATGATGATTTTAAACAAAAAAAAAAAAAATATTTTTGCAAGTTTAAACGAAAACTCAATATTTCGGGAATATCGCATTAATGCACCGATTTTTTTCTTATTAAAGAGAATTAATTTTTCATTGTGTTTACAGCATTACGATGAACGAAATTTTCCTCAGTGAAATTAATGACAAATATCCGGCTTTAATATTCCAGGAGATCGGGCCTGGGGGTTGGCGATAGGGGTACGGGCAAATGTTCTTTGCGCAAGACATGGAACGAGGTAAAACATTCATGCGAACAACAAAGTATCGTATGACTCCCGGGGAGCTCGTTTTCTCTTTCGTTTTCTCTCAGCGCCTCTGCACGGAAAACTTGCCCCCCCACCCCGCCCCAGTGGGAATTCTCGAATTTCACGCGTAAATCACCTCCTCCCCCTCGTCATTGTTTCCCTGAAAATCCTAATCCATCGTTGCGGAACTTAAAATATCCGAAATAAGTGTTTCCGTGTCTTCGTCTCTTTTTTAATTACGTTCGTGATTCGCTAACCATCCCCATTTTGATTCAACATCCCCTTGAGTCGCTGGTCGTTTTTATCCTTTATATCACAACGAACCAAGTTCTCGACTCTTATGAACGAATACGATGGCCATCTTTGCTGCGCTCTTGCGCAAAAAACGATGTACTGTTCTTTTCAACCCCTATAAATAATGAATAATTTTCGTTTTAGTAGTATGGTCATCGCTATGTTCAAAGAAAGGAATATGTAACTCCTGAGAATATTTTAAAGGATTTGGTGAAGAAGGCGTTCTAGTATCGAATAACCCTTATTCACCGAATAAGTTAACCCTCAGCTTTAAAACGCTAAGATAACCCCAATGAGAGAGTTATCAAATTGGCCAAAATAAACGACAAATAATTTTCCACACTTCAACCAAGAAAAGTCTGAATGAAACGCCTCGGCGAATGCTTTATCCTCGAAAAAACAATCGTATTTGTCGACCGGCAACATTGACGAGCTTTCTTGACGAAGGAAACATTTCGCAATTTGCCCTTGTCAATAATTTATTCGGCAAAAAATATTGCTCGTCATATAATACGTCATTTAATTGCTCGTCATGTAATACAAGAGATATCATCAAAATGCCACAATTCAATTGCACAACTCAATTGCCATAATTCGTAAGGGTGAAAGGTAATGGGGAAAAAGAAGCGATGTGAACGAATGGCCGATAATCCCCGAGTTAAACAGGAATCGGGGGAGAGACAAGAGAGGAAACGAAGAGGATGAGGAGACGATGTAACGCCGTGTGGAATGGCGAATTTTAGGGGGTACGGAGATCGGAGCAAGAGGATTGATCAATGAGAGAAGGTGAGGGAAAACTAGGGGTTGAGAGCCGCACGAGATCTTTGGCACCTCCGGATGGAGAGGATAGGGGAATGAGTGGAAGCGATAGAACCGCTCGATTGAGTCCACTGAAACAGTTTGTGTCTGCGGTCCACCGAAATTGATGCGGCAACACCGTGGCAACTACCCGCGTTACACACACACACACACACACACACACCACCCAACCATGTCTCCACATTTAGATACGTTTACCAACGACCCCGATCTCTGGCAAAAAAAAAATCCCGTTAATAAACACTTTACAGGTGAGAAAATCTCGTATGGCCAATTGTAACGCAGTCCGTTGTAGGGGATGGTCGGGTGGGGAGGGGAGCGGAGGTATAAAAGGGAGATTTCACAACTTTACAATAAAAAGTCATAAATAAATAGTTATTAATTGTTTTCGACAATTAAACGCGCGGTAATTATTGTTTATGCGGACTTGGGTTGGTTCACAAATTGTTGAATTAAAAAAAAATGATAGAGCTTTTACAAAATTTCTCAAAGACTTCGAAAAAGAATCAAGTTAAGTGCGACGGAGGTTTCGAAGTTTCTAATGCTACATATAGCAGTGATTCGAGCCCCGCGCGTTGAGAGGAAAGGAATTGGGCGCAGGGTAGAAAAGGGTGAAATAGAAGTCGACCGTCGAAATAAGGGAATGAAAGAGAAGAAATATGCACAGGGCGGAGGGAAAGGGGGATGGGCAGCAGTAGGGAAAAGCTCGCCGAGGAGTTGTTCGGATGTTAGCGGGGGTGAAACGAGTGAAATAAAGATGGCCGCTCCCACTGCCTCACCCCCCCATCAGAGAGACGACCGGAGGCCACCCCTTTCTAGACCCCGTGAACACCAGAGCTTCGCCAGAGCCACCCTCGAGTCCCGGCTCTCGGTTCCTTGCTTCGGTATCCCCCTTTTCTCTACGAACCCTCTCTCGCAACCCCCTTTCTTCTCACCGTCGTTGTCGTCGTCGTCGTCGTCCTAGTCGGGGGGTAATAAAAGGAAAAAGGAGAGAAAACTGAGAAGCGACCGGCTGAAGTTGATGGGCCGCGTACATATACATATATACGTGTTACCTCGAGTTCGCTGGAGGTGGGTGAGCTGGCGTCCGAAACGAAGGGTAAGATAATGGGGAGTGCTTTTTCTCCTCGGCTCCTACGTCCTTAAGGTAATAAAGGGAAAATAAGAGGATGGAAAATTGTATGAGAAGCGAGTTGATTTTTACGAGAAGGCGTTCCCTCCTTCGGTTGAGATGCTTTAGATCCTTATCCAGATGTGTCACATGTCTCGTAATGATTTTTTTTTTTTTTGTTATTTTCAATTAAAGAAAAAATCTCACCCTCGATAATAACACGAGAATTTTCTTACATCTGACCAATTTCTTGGAAAAGCCACGTTGGTAGGTTTCAAGGAAACGGATGACCCGTAACGCGCATCCTATCCAATTCGTGAATGGACGAGAAAAATAAATAAAAGCTTAACAAACTCCCGCTACTCACGAATGGAGAAATGCAACCTAGCAATTTTACGAGACTTTTCCGACGTTTTCGGTGCACAGTGTGCTTGCGCGCTTGAATTGGTATCTTTCCCGCTGATGCTTTCTATTCGCCTTTGCTCCTCTCCAGCTTCCATCCCTTTCTCTCCCTCTCTGTCTCTCGCTCTCTTTCTCTCTCTCTCTCTCTCTTCAACTCTCCTCTTCCTCTCTCAGCGGCCCTGGGCAAATTGACTTTTCCTAATAAACCAACTCGCTAGGTAACTTCGGTGAAAATCATTTAAAACTTTGCCCAGACTCGAATTTGCCTCTCGTTTTAATGCCGCGTCCGCCCTGTTTCCACCTCCCCCCCGCCCCCCAAATACCCAATCCCCTTCCCAGTCACCAGAACCAAACTTCTCACTCGTCCATAACTCACCCCCCTCCTCGCTTTCCACCCGACAAAGTAGAAAACACACCCCGAGAGCCCCAGAAACATTCGAGATTTACGACGACTTTCGGTAATATGTAAAAAAAAAAGTAATTAATAAATTCGGTAACGAATACAGAAAAAAAACAAGATGATGAACAAAGATTGAGTTGAAAAATACCAGCGGAAATTTAATTATTTCACACGAATGAGTCACAAATGGATAATTATTTTGTTTTTATGATTTTCCTAATTTTTGCACTCGTTTAGACTGATTTATCTCTTAAGCCTGGTCGTTTAAGTCTGATTAGTAACCCTTTTATTTTCAAATATGTTTTTTCCAATTTTTGGACTCGTTTAGGTAGCACGAACGTGTCGGGAGAAAAATGTTTTCACAAAAACGAAGCTTTCTTTATGAGGAAGGAAAAACAATAAAATGAAGATAATCGCATGATTATTTTTTTCATTTTCCTGTGGATTTGCCTGAGGAAGATTCGTCGAAGTGGATGACGGAGTTTCCTGACACTTATTACGGCAAATTAACGAAATTACGATTCGATGAGGATACAGTAGTAGTGGAAGTAGTGAATGTGCATCTCGTCAGTCTCACCTCCCGCTCGCCAACCCTCTCATATATACATAAACACAGATGCACAGAGAGCATTCACGATGTTTCATCTATATTTCTCGATCCTCACTGTTATCCATTCCTCTTCTTCTTTCGTTCCCCATTAATGTTACACCAAATTCTCACTTAAACATTATTTCATCCCCGTGAAATATTCAACTGGCACTTCGGCGTATTCTCGCCGTCGAACACGATATATAACCCCACAGATTCCAACCCTCACTAACTCGACGTCTTTCTGCCCCCTAAGCCCTTCCCGGATTTCGTCTCAACTAAATCAACCTGAGTCGTCCTATGACTATCTCAAATATATCCTCTTATTATTTAGAACGATAGAATATAGTTATCTATCGTTCAGGGGAGACACACGTTCATGGACGACACTATCCTCATTCTCCTTCCCAACCTATCCTCGTTTCACTTTTGAAGAAAGCGTATATTACACGGTTAATCTCTCGTGTTATCGACCGTGCCCGAAGAATAATCCGATTTTGCCGAATCAACCCGAGGCACATACTCGTACACTCGTGCAGCACATCGGTGCAAAAGTTGACACGACGATATTACGAATCAATCGTTGAATTACCCACGATTTACCGATCGAAAATTGTCATTTTTGAATCGATCGATTATGAACGTAACGAATTTCGTTCGAACGTTAATATTTAATTTCATAGAACTTTTCGATAAAAGAGATTTTACACGATACTTTGACAATGAACTTTCTACGAAATGAGATCGAGTTAAGGTGTTTCGTCAAGTTACTCAATCGTACGGAAAACCATGTCAAAGCGGCCTCAGCTAATTGCTTTTTACACAATTAGCCGTTTTGATAAGTCAGATAATGATTTTACTACTTGTGCATTGAATTTTAATTATCCTACCCAGTTCGTGAAAAAAAAGAAGGCAGAGAATATTTGACAAGCAAATATTGATACAATAATCGTTATAATGGATTAACCTCAACCATCCTCGTCAAAAGTTAAAACCTACAGCTGTTGATATCACTTTCTCGAAATGAAATCAAATTGGCAACCACAAATAATTCTAACGAATTACATTTACTTCACAAACTCGTACGTTCGAGCGGTATGACTTAATTAGAGAAATTAACTTTAATAGAGACGTGCATATTTATTTGTCTCAACTCGTTGGTGATTGGACCGTCATTATCTCGATGTCACAATCGCCTTAAGGGATCACGTACCCCTGCGCGCGCTGAAAACCGAGTAAATTTGAAAAAATATTATAACGGTTATATGGTGAAAAAAAGAAATTAAATTGTTGATTTCGAATTTTTTATTAATTTATCAACTATAAGAAAAAATTTTTAAATTTTTTTTAAATATCAGCATTACTTAAGGTAGTAGTCTGGTAACTTAAGCCGATTTTCATGTCTTTTTTGGAGTGCGTTTTTTTGTGGGAAAATAAAAATGAATCGTTTTGGATATTTACGATGTTTTTATTCACATATTAAAGATACAAACAAAAATTTGTTTGATAAAATTTAATAGTTTATTATTATTATTGTTATTGATCGAAGTTGGCACCTCGAAAAAAAAGCGCGTGGGTGGCCCCGGTGATTTTGGCTGTTGATGTTATCTGAAATCAAAAATTCTTGATAATTCTTAATCTATAGACATGTCATTCTGGTCGGAACTACTGTATTTAAATTTCATGGATAAATAACACAATGGCGGACTTTGGAAAAAAAATTCCTTTTATTTTAGCAAAGAAGGGGTTGTAAAATAAAAAGAAATTTAACTTCAGTTGTTCCGACCAGAATGACATGTCTATAGATTAAAAATTATCAAGAATTTTTCATTTCAGATAACATCAAAAGCCAAAATCATCGGGGCCACCTACGCGCTTTTTATTCGAGGTGCCAACTTTGATCAATAATAATAATAATAATAATAAACTATTAAATTTTTTCAAACAAATTTTTTTTTGTATCTTTAATATGTAAATAAAAACATCCTAAATATCCAAAACGATTCATTTTCATTTTCCTACAAAAATACGCCCTCCAAAAAAGACATGAAAATCGGCTTAAGTTACCAGACTACTACCTTAAACGGTTTTTACTCGAAACTATGTTTTTGGACAGTGTCAGCACGATAACTTAAGCAATTTTTAATATTATTTAACTTTTTTTTTTAATCTGAATAATTATTTCCTCTATAGTCTGACGAGAGGTTCTTTTAATTTTTTGGTTGGACAATGTTTTATAAATTATTAAAGACTAATTTTTTTTTCAAATGGCATACTAAAACTTGAAATACTGTAATTTCTTTATTTTTGAAAAAAAAAAAAAAAAAAAAAAAAAATTCCCTCCGCCAGACATTACTACTACATTATTTTACTAGATTCATTTTTATTTTTGCAGATTGGATAATTTTTGGTGATGTTATGATATCGACAAGGAGGCGCCATGGTTTTCATCTATAGTCCATTCATACCCGTAAAAAATATTGTTGATATGGAAAAAAAAATTTGTTAATTTTTTTTCTTGTAGTTGAAAAGTTAATAAAAATGTGTAAGCAACAATTTAATTTTTTTTCACCGCGTAACCTTTATAATAATTATTCAAAATTACTCGGGTCTCAGCGCGCGCAGGGGTATGCGAGTCCTCAACGTGGATCTTTTGTTATTCTCTTTTTGTTTTGACACTGCTAATTTTCAATATTCATTGATAAAATCGTGAAGATTGTGCAAAACTATTTTCGTGATTACAATAAATTGTTATTATTATTCTCGACCGCGAATCCCGTGCCTTGATTGGCCGGAAATTCGTCCAAGAAAACGTTACTACGAGACAATAATTTTCTAGAGGAATATGTCATAAATAATTACGTCAGTAGATGCCGAATAACAACAATAATTCATCGATTTATCTATTCCAACGAGAGGAGACTCGAGGTTCTCATTATTTCTGGTTTATGTGGTCGAGGCCACCGCATCGAGTTATAACACCGCGAGGATTCCGTTACTATTTATTTTAGCATACACACAGTATGTCCGAAACATGAGACAGCGTCGAAAGCGATGTGGCAGTTGTGCAAAGCTTTTACGTTCGTGTAATTCTACGATGCAAGAAAAATAACGTAATACGACGACGTTAAAAAGAAAAATAAACGAAGAAAAGGTTTAAAAAGAAAATTCGTTATTTAAATTGAATTTTTTCTCATTTTATTCTTCGAGGACGTAACAAAAATTTCAATAAAAATAAAGGGAATAGTTTCGATGAAAAAACGAGTGATATTTCGAAGGTATTTAACCCTGAAGCGATTTAGAAAAAGCATCCAAGAGGAAAACAAAAATTAAGGGTGAAAAAAGACAGATTGTTTACACTATGTACTCATTCTCCTTTTTTTCCAGGATCGTCGAGGAGTTTGACGATTCAAACAAAAAAAAACGTATACCCAGCAACCGTGCATCCCCAACGAGCGTTCTCGAAAAATTAATTATATCACCCGAAAGTTAAAATGGAGTTGAGAGGACGGTACGTTTGTTTTTACCCTCGCCTACCACCGTCCGCCTCTATTTTCCCTTTTCCACTTTTTGCATCAACGAGAAATAAAAGGATCCACCGGTATCATCCCTTATGAACGGTGAAACCAAGAAGAGGATGGCGGAAGAGGCATCGGTGGCTTCGCGCGCGTGCATTAGTGCGTATAGGGTATTCTACGGGTAGTGAGAAAGTCTCAGTTTCATGGATGGTATGAGAAATACCGTGATTACAAATTTACCGAAATATTATTTCACTGGATAAAATATAATACTTTGATGCAGCTTTTTGTTCGCTTTTCAATTCGTATTGTTTATTTTAAAATAATTTCAGCATTGCATTTAAACCGAAAAAATGTGTGGTTTTCAAATGAATAAACAAATTTACGTTCTAAAACTGTTTGCAAATTTTTGGAACAGTGTACAAAAAGCTAGATTAAATGTACATTTTATCCAACGTTTTTCTTCTCTTTTCTATTGTTATAAAAAAAAATTATTATTTATTTGAAAAGTGAACATTTTTATAATTTAAATATATTGCTGGAATATGGTCGGAAAATTCGATACGTAATCCATTTTGGTGAATTCGCAATCACGATGTATTTCCTCCTTTGAATATATTGTTATAATCAGTACCTATAACTTTAAGAAGGTTCCTAAGGGATTCTACACAATCAGAATTAAAAAAAAAATTCTTTTTCATTTCATTTTCGTAGTGTACATATATTTAAGTATACACACAGAAAATGTCGTAACAATCCGACAAATACTCTCGAAGTTACACGCATATTTATAATGACGTCTCGGAGCGTTTGAAAGTGGCGTCGTAAGTTTGAATGCGTTTTTCGCAAAACCGTGTTTTTAAAGTCGGCGAGCAAGATTCCTCGGAAACGGCTAAACCGATCAATCTGAAATATTTACAGAAGCTTTATAAATATATTTTTTAGTAATTAATAGAAGTTTTTTTCTCGCCGATAAATATGTTCCATTTTATAAACAATTTAAGGCGAAAATTTTTATCGAAAATCGAAACTTTTCGTTTGAGAAGCCGCCATTTTGTTGAAAATTAATATTTTGCTTATTCCTTCGATTAAATACTGGATAATACTTTATATTAACCAAATATTTTTTGTTTTCTCATTTTAAATGGTTCAATCTAGAGATATCGTGCTCATAGGCAACACGCCTATTTTTAGAGGGGCTCTCGGAGATCGGCTATAGCAGTTTTAAAAATCGTTATATTTACAAATAAAAAATATGAAAATTAGGTTGAAATATACCACAATATGTAGATAAATTTTTACGTTAGTAAATTAAAATGTATTTCTAGGAAAAATTGTTGAAAAACTGTTTTTTTTCGGTCTCCCGACTGCGTATAACTTCTCAACTTAATAAAACATAAATAATTTGTAGATGAAAGTAAAAATTGCTGATCCTCGATTAAAAACTGTCCGGTTTCCCATGGAATATCCTATATATGTATATATTTCGTGTGTATACAACAAGACACACGTATATTTATATATACTAATGTTCCTCTCGTTTTGCTCGAAGTGCGACTGAAAGGAAATGGGAACGAGGCGTTGCAAGGGTTCGAGAAAGAGAGAAAAGCGGAAAGCAGGGAGTAACGCGCGCCGCGGCATGTCATATATACCAGTGAGTACGGAAATTTTAACCGAAAGTTTGGTAATGAAGGCGACTACCAGCGGGTACATCCAGAATTTCGATGGGGGGGGGAGGGAGAAAACGTGCGAGAACGAGGAAAATCGTTCGACACCGGAGCAATTCTCTCAGTTTTGACTTTTCATTTGGAAAAAGAATAGGGAAAAGACGAAAAATGAAATGTCGAACTTGGCCTGACGTTTAATCACAAATTTCTTATCTTTTCCACGGTTATCTTCGAGCAAACGAACGCAATTTCCAGAATCAGTACTTTCGATCATACCACATTTTCCAAAGTGACGATAGACAAAATAACAATACCTATAGTATGAAAATGCATGTTACTCAAACACTCATGTTTCGAATAAGAAAAAAGTAAAAAACATTGAGCTATTATTTACAAAAGAATAATTTGAGAATTGTTTTTGAACGCTTTAGATTTTTCTCGAAGGGTTTGCCGCGAGAAATCCAACGAAAGTCTCACGCGGTTTCGAGATACAGCTGTAAGGTTTATTATAATAGAAAGAGATCCCTCCATTTTGCCGAGCCATCTTTCGCGCAGGGCTGCCTTCGGTTCATATCGCCACCCTCCTTTTATCTTTCTATCCCCTATCGCTCTCTGGGTCTTTCCTCGGCTCCCCCGTCTTTCCTCCAACGTCGCCCGCCGAGCTGGCCTCGCGCTCGTTCGTTGCTTCGACTCGCGTCCACCCCCGTAACGGGCGGGTAAGAGGGGTGGGTGGTTGCGAGAAGTGAAAAGGGCGGGTGCGACGGGGTGATTCAGAGGGTGAACTACGGATGGTTAAAAGCTGCGAGGGTGCGCTACTAGAAGGGAAAAAGTGAGACGAAACGATATATATATATATATATAGGGTTTCGAAAAGTAAGGGCTTAAAAATTCACCCAACCCCAACTGTGATAGTATGATGGTGGGGGTGGTTTGTGTGCTATGCCCCCCTCCCCCTCCCCGACCCTCTGCATCAACCGACGAGCAGAAACGAGAAAGGGTTATAACGTTCGTTCACTCTGGCAAACCCCCCAAAAATCATTAAAACCATCTCTCTGCTTGCCCCGGTCTCTTTCTCACAATTTCTAGCTTGAGGAAACCGTGGAGGCTCTCGGGGGGTTCACTCCTTTAACTACTTTTACACGAGAACAAGGAGAGACCCGGGAGAGTATGGCGATTAGGACGAAAAGTGAGATGGAGAACACAGAGGAAAATTTAACCCGCGCAATGCCTTTCGTATCTTCGAACGAGATCTACAACCCCTCGAGGATTTCAACCCCTAACGGAGGATAAAAGATGCTCGGGCGGGAGGTGGCAGTCTTTCGAGAATTTCATTAAATGCCCAAGAGGGTTCGGTTACAATTCCTTTTTCTTCATTTTCAATACGACATTTCAACCCTCGCTGAGGAAGTTACTTCGGTAAGATGCCGCGATTGAGAAGTTTCTTGTTGAACAAGTTAATGGCAGATGATGGTACTCGCGTTACTCTGACACTCAAGGGTTTATCGATATTTAACAATTTTAAAATGTTTACACAATACAATAATTATTGGTACGGTCGAGGAACTCGACGAAGAGTCCCTGGGCGTCAAAGTTCCCGAGAAAAACCCTTAAACCCTCGTCGATCGAAGCATATATTTATATTTGTTTATGTCCTAAGAACAAGCAAGGAAAACCATCATCAAGGATTCCCGCGGTTTGTCGATAAGGGTATCCAATAATTTGTCATCGAAAGAAAAGAGAGCATGGCTCCGAGGACATAATGACAGTGATTAGAGAAAGAGAGAAAGGGGCAACGAAGAAAATTATCCAACAATTTCTATTCTGACTTATTTACCGTGGGAATAATGTCACATGATGCGTTCGCTGTCAACGAAGGTTTGTACTCGATTGGATATTCAATTCTCTTTTGTCAAGTAACGCCCACATCCACCGCAGGTACCATCATCAGTGAAACTACCCAGCAAACACTGTCGTGCAACAGCAAAACGCATCGGCTGTGAGAATCGAGAGAAACACGAAGAGAGAAAAAAAGGGCCCTCGGTCATTTTTAATGATAATTTACCGTACGAGGAGCGCACATGCCGTGCAAGACGCTTCATATGGTAAAAGGGGTTTCTTCGGGCCCTTGTTACTTCTCGCCGCGAAACGCCTACACTCACCGTGTAACTGCCTCCCGAGAGTACCTGTGTATCCCCCTTTCGACAGGAAATGCGTCCTTGTAAAAATCTCGAAAAAAAAGAAGTTACACACAAAGCTACCCTCTCATACCTCACGCATCCTAAGTAGAAGGAATCAACGCAGATGTTGGCGTCGTTTACACACGAGCGGTGACACGCGACGACGAAGAGTCGCGCATGCATCGTCGTCACCCACCCACATTGCCTCCTGTGCCTCGACATACAATGTACATATCCTTGAGATGGAAGAGAAAAGGAAAAGAAAAAAAACCCTCCGATGCACGACAGGCAAAATCTGATTTTGCTGTTCCACAAGTTCCGAGAGAGAGAGAGAGAGAGAGAGAGAGAGAGAGGCGGCGAAACAGATGCTTGGGCAAACATTTGCGCGTCCACCCCCCTCCCACCCCGTGTCTTTGTGTAATCCTTATGGCATGGAAACATGGTCTCGAAGTTACACAGAACGGCGTTAGAGCTACGGGGGTAGGGTGTGATATTTTATTCGGTGATTGATTTATTAACGGTGGCGCGAAGAAATTTATCGAAATGAAAATTTTGCGCGAGTTTCGATGAATTCGGAGCAGTGTCCCTCCGGGGGCCCTCCATTCGTTAGGGGTTGTCAAGACGAGACGAAAAACGATTTTCCAACCGAGCAATATAAATTCGTCCAATCTAATTCGCGGGTTGCTTCAATTTCGAATCTTGTGGGGGCTGACGGGTGTGTTTATGTGGCTATGTGTGTGTGTGTGTGTGTGCGCCACCGAAGTGCTCCGCTTCTCGAGCAATCTCCTTCAAGAGAGCGAGACAGACGCGGAGTGTAACGCGCGACTATCCTGTGGTCCTGGATCTTCGTCTCTTACGTCTCGCTCTATATATCTACATCCCTCTTTCTTTGTTTTTCCTTCCACGGCCGCCCAATCTTCCTTACGCTCGCAAAGCGCCGAGCTTGGCTTGTTACGGGAATTCCACAATGTTCCCTTTACCTAAGACGCCTTCAGACCGCAGAGTAAAGTATGGTGGGCCATACTTCACTCGGAGGGGTGGTTAGGTGGGTGAATTTCTCCGTCGCAGGAAAGCGTTTCTCTTTCCCATCACCCTGTACCTTTTGCCTTCCTCCTCCTGTTTCCCGCCACGCCGCACCTTATAGCGAGCGCACCCATCACCGGCTCCCACGAGAATTTTAATGAAACTTTGAAAAATCATCTCGTCGATGAACGATAATTTCGTACTAGGCGTTGATTCCCGCTCACACGTGATTGTAGCATCTCGGTCAACGTCAAAATTCAATGAAAGTGACAATTTCTAAAATTTCCGTTTAAACCCGATTAATTACGATGACAGAGGCTTCGGAACGCGTAACGGAAAAAGGCCACAAGGGCTGCTGCGACCTAATCTTTCGGAGATCACGTTCGCCGATCCGTCGTCCGCTTAAAACGTTAACTGACTGAATATTCGTTGCGTTAAAAATGACCGCTGACCGTTCCGCGCCTCCCGCCATTCGTCCTCAAGACCCACCGGGGTCTCTCGCGCTAACGGGGGCCCCTTTCCACCTCCCAACAACCATAATAACGATGGTCCGTAGACACACGATGTAGCGGACCGAAGGAACCCACCAAGGAACGAAAATAAAGGAGCACAAACTGGACAAACCAGTTTACGGTTTTCGATATTAAACAGGGAACCCTCTCTCGGATGCGGACCGTTGTTGGGGCTGCTCGCGATGTCCAGCCCGGAAGGGCCCTTAGAGCTCAAGTCACACAATGGACTCGCGCTCGATAGTTTATCCCATATACCGCGATTCTATGCGTACGCGCGTGAATGCATTGGTGAGGCACGCAATTTTCTAGCCCCGCATTTGTCACAGTCCAGTCTACAGTGAATTTATCTAGAAACTTATTGTTCATTTTTTAGAAATAGCTAGAAAATTGTTATTTCGTTGCTGTCCGTCATTCAAGAAACATTGAATTTACTTCGGGAACGGCGAATCAAATGATTCACGTAAAATATGGATAGCAACACGTTAAAAATGGCGAGTGTCAAGTGGCGTTTGTTGAAAATAAAAATTTAGTTACAATGTACCGAAAGATGATCAATATCCAGGATGGGGTGTACCATTGAAAAGAATAAGACCGAAAAATGGAATTATATATTTTTTTCGTCCCTGGTGATGCTCGAAGAAACTTGGAATTTATGAAAGATGACTTGAGGCCACGATTACCATGGGGAACAAAAGTGTTTTTTATTATTGTCCAGCTTGGTTGGACAAAAAGTTTCATCAGCTTCTTGACTGGACCCTTGGGCGGCTTGGGTAGAAAGGTTGGTGGAAGGTGGTCTCAAGGAAAGTTCAGGAGTAAGGGTGAGGACGGGCTAAAGTGAGCACATGGACGATGGGGTGGAGGCGAATGAGTTTGGTGGTAGTGGTGTTAGAAGAAGCGCCACGAACGCTCAGGTCGTAAACAGCGGAGCGTTCTCGCTGCCGCTGCTGCGGAGTCTCTCTTGTTTTCTTATCTCCGCCTCACCAACAATGGAGCCAAGAAACAAAAGACGAAAGACGAGCTATTTATTTCGTTCCATTGTTTCAGTGGGCGAGCCATAGCACCGAGAGGTTTTCTCTTTCCATTCTCATCTTTCTCTCTCCCGCTCTCTCTCTATCTATCTATTTCTCCATTCCGAGATTCAGCGTACATCCGACGACAAGAGGGACGATGACGATGAGGCAACGTATCCCTCCTATATGCTGCCCCCCCCCCCCAACCCTCAATCCCGCCGACTGTTCACTTTCCACGTTGCGGTTAATGCAGCATCGTTGAGAGAGGTGTACCAGAATGGTGGTTTGGATGGCGACAATCCTGTAGAGCACGAAAGCTACACGCGCGGCCTATCCCATATACTTCTCACGATGGCTTTGCCCGAACCGCAAACCTAAACACTAAACACTCGAGATACTCTCTAGCGCGCCTGCCTTACATACCTGTGTTTACAATTATAGATTTCGTGGCCCCTTGATTATCATTTTCCGTTGAATTTTCCATTTTCCCCAAATGAATTTTTTATCGGTAGATCAGATGGGTCAACTTACTTAATCCACCGTTGTCCATATATATTCATAAACGTCGGAAAATTTACACAAGATTAAGGATGCTGCAACCCAGGATGTTTCCAAATGTTCGCAGCTCAGATTCTCCGTCCGACTGATGCATTTATGATAAAATAAAATTCGACAGAAATTTAGAATAACAGGTAACAAAAAGATGTCTTCAACGATGAAGTAGGTCGTAGAAAAAGAATGTTTTCTGTTCCGACGATTCTCGGTCCCTACCAAAAAGCGTGTACATCTGTACACACGAATTTTGACTTATTATTATGGAAACCTTAGTCGAGGGTTAAATCTAATCAATGACATAATTCCACATCAAGAGATCAAGCTCCGAGTTATTTTGTGTCTCTGGAGAAATTCTCTTTCGTTTTCCACTAACGAGTCGCTTCTTCTTCGAACAATCTCCTATCGTGTATATTCTCTGTACTATATATCTGCGCGTCCCTTACTCGTGACGGCTGTTCCACCCCCTGTGGCCCCCACTCGCTGCCATTTGCTTCTTTGCCGTTCGGCAACCCTGTACTTAAAGATCCAAAACTCTCCCTCGTATAGCCCTTTTCGTAACAAGCGCGATGACAATCACACTGGCTGGAGTATAATTTTTGTTCCGGGGGATTAATTAAAATTTTACAGTCAGCCGTGGCATTGGATAAGAGTGGTGGTGGCCTGGTGAAACTCGAATTTTCCACCAGCCGGGAAGATGGTGAACGGGGGAGGAAGGAGGACGATGTCGCGCTTACCGAGGGGATAATTCTTCCAGGACGAGGGGGTTGGTTTGTGAGGGTGGTAAAAGATGGTGGATGGAGAGAGCAGGCTGGAATGAGACAGCAACGTCGTCGTCGACGTTGTCGACGGCCAATTTTCCAGCAAGAAAATTCTGTTTCTAATTTCATGCAAATGGTCGTGATCGTGGAGGAAAGCTATATATATATATATATATATTAGCGGCGAAGAGAGAACGGGCGGAGGGGATTGAGCGTAACGAAGAACGAAGCAGAAAGACTAAGAGGATCGGGGGGAGAGGTAGGCGCCTGAGTACGCCAGGACGGTTGGATCCAGGGGGCGGTGGCGGCGGGAGGAAGAGGACAAGAAGAGCGACAAAACAATGGAACGAAATTTAAATTATGCCACGGCAAAATGGCGATCGTATGCAAAGCGATGCTTATCAGGAATGGGGGGCGACGGGCCGTGGCAAAGAGATAAAGGAAAGGAGGAAGGGGTAGCGGGTTGAGTACAGACTTGTCTTTGCGGACTCGCGAAATGTCTCTGATGAGGGGGGACTTCCCCTTTTGCCAAATGGTCTCTTTCGAGAAGAAAAAATGTAAGAAACCCTGCTCAATCGATGCCAAAGAAAGTCGTAGGTATCATCTACGTGTATCAGTTTTGAAAAAGATTATAGGAAATATTCTTTAATTCTTTTTAAGTACTATGGCGATGTAAGAAGTAATTGGTTTTCGATTTCTCAGATGTTTCTACGAACAGAGGCGTTATTCTAGTATTCTATTTCTGTAAATATGATAATGAGAGAATGGAACAATAGTAATGAGTGACGAAATATAACGATGAAGAAAAAGGTGGAGCTTATAATGCGTTCGGATACTCTTTGGAATTAATATTGAGGGACGAGTGTGAGCCATGGGCACAGTTAAGGATACATCGCAGTGTTATTCGTATCGAGGACTTTGAAAACGAACAGGTGCGCTTAGTCTTGAGGAAGATTTTCCCCCGTCGCGGATCTTGGGTTTCTGGGTGGTCAGGTGGGGTGGTTTTAACGTAACAGCTATGGAAGGCAAGACATAGAAGAGGAATGGGGGGATGAAAGAAAGTAAGAGGGAGCGGGAGGGAGTTAGGTTGGTTGTGGATTCATTTATCTTTCCTCGTGGATCCAGAGCTTATATTTCACCGCCCATCTTGAGGCAGATACTAAGACGGATGGTCTCGGGACGCAGATCTCGCGGGAAAATACACACTTAACAATCGCACCCCCCGCACGGCACCAATGCCATCTTCTAGAAATAGAACACGCTACAAGAGTAAGTTGAAAGGAACACAGCGATAAAAATGTCATCCTTTCCAACTCGTGTGGTTACCATTCACAGCGAGAACACGTGACTTGGCTGTAACGTGGCGACGAATGAAATGGACAATATTATTGAAAACAAAAACAAATTTGGAAGCACTGTGAGGAGAAGAATACACCTAGTCCCTATGATTGTAATTATTGAGAAGATTTACGTAAGACGCAAAATTTGTATTGCTTTGTTTGGCTTTCGTAAGATGGCCACGGCGCCATCTTGTGCGATAACAACATAACTTAACGAAGGCCGAATATAACACTGGAAATGACGAATGCTTCCGACACTTATAGAACGTTGTTTTCGAAATTAACACAAAAGTCCGGAGCCTACTCCGTGAAAGTAAGGGGGTGGAAGGTGAAGGCGTTCGAAACGTTGCCGACCTACTTCGTGAAAATATATCGTTGATGAGGTGGACTACGAGAGGAATGCAACGAACGAACGGAAAAGAAAGAAAAAAAAACAAGTACCGAAGCCCGGAAGGGTCGAAGCGATCGAAAAACTGGGGTGGCGATCAGGAAGTGACCACCTGGACAACGGTACGTGCGGCTGACCGGTCGAACTGGTTGTTGGAGCCCCGCTATATAACTGGCCCACCATTCCTGACGCGTTATATCAGTATATAAAAAGAGTAACGTGGAAAAATCGTGGCCAGGACGCCGAGAAAACCGGTTTTCAACATCAACCGACCGATCCTTCGGTGGCGTGGTACCCGTGTGTTACCTATCGTTTCTCGCTGAATCGCCCCGAGTCCTTACCTATATATATATATACACCAAAAAGAGAGATCGCAGGGGCAGGAAAACGCGACAACGAAGCGGTAGTTCGCTGACCGTTGGTCGACCCTCGGGGGTTATTCGCGCGCCAGCAAGAATAAGGGTCCCTCTACTCATACAAGAATACCAAAGGGTCGTCAAGAAAAGGGTCACAGGGCGAATTATTGCACGAAAGAGAAAGAGACTCTGCTCTCGCGTCACCGAACTCATTCTATACCTTCCGATAGAAATGACATTACATTGTGATTACCGGTTTGACAAACAAGTTCCCACGATTGTTGTAACACGTTCCCGGGAGTTGCAATACTAGCCACGGAAATCTTATATTACATGTAATCATAGAATTTTATTTCGCGATTAATCCAGTGTTTTTTATTGTCAAACGTTGCTTTTCTATCACCTGCAATAACATTTCAATAACATTGTCAAACGTTGCTTTTCTATCACCTGCAACAACATTGCGATAACATTGTGAAACGTCGCTTTTCCTTCACCTGCAACAGATAACTTTGATATTACGAACCGAGGTTATTTTCTTCCCGAAGACATTCAAACAGTTATAATGCATCTAAGATAAATCTAATCCAAGGGTAATTCAAGAGTAACCAACGGTCGATCTAATGTGACCTTCAGGGGATCGCTATTTTTGTCCTTCCCTCTGTCTCATTGAAAATTCATCCACCGTACAATCTATCAATCGAATTTGCAAATTTCTTCTTCAACCAAAGTACATTTCTCTTAAATTCCAAGGAAAACAAAAAAACATAACGACCCTCTATACGACTATATGACACATGAGGCGGAAGAAAGGTCGCAGGATGGAGGGTGGGGAAGAGTGGATTGGGGGAGTTGAGAGAGACAAAAAGGGGGCGTTCTGAGGGAGAGGGGGGCCTGCAGTGGAGAGGCGGCAAGATAGAGGAGCCAGTTCAAATTGGTAACTCTAGAAGATCAAGATGAAAAACGAGCCAAACAGCCGGGGCATCCACGGTCTCACCTAGCCGTTTGCCGAGCGAGACGAGACCCGAAGAGGGCAAGCAAATCTGCAAGTGAGCGAGAGAAAGAGAGAGTAAGAGAGAGAGAGAGAGAGAGGGTTGGAAACGAGAAAGGTGAGTCGAGGGTTAGAAGCGTGAATAAACTGAGATGGAGAATGCCGTGTCTACCCTCCTCATAGAGCTCCTTCCACGAAGAGGGTAGGAAGAGAGGTCTCTCGGCTCGGAGAGAAGACTCCAGGTCCGCCCAGACCACCTTCAATCCTCCAACCCTCCTACCGTCTCACAGCCTCACCCCGTGCCCGATCTACCGTACCTTTGAAAGAGCTCACGGTTCCTCCAGCACGCCGTGGCTATACGCCCGCTACCGTTTTAATATTAATGGAAAGGCTGATGGAATAGCCTGAAAGGAAGGAAATTGAAGGAAAATAAAAGGAAGCCAGCCTCTCGCATAACCCACGCTCCCCTTTCTACTCCTTTTACTCTGGTTTTACTCTCCTCTCTCTCTCTCGCCCCTTCTTTCTCCGATATCACTATATATATATATATATATGTATATATATATATATATATATATATATATATATGTATATATATATATATATCATCAACCTCTTCGCATCATATCTATCTGGCTGCAATTTTCGAGATACCGATACCTCGGGCGCCATCGTGGAAAGAGGACGAAGATTTCTTCCGAAATATGCTGACGGTAAACGGGAGGGGGGGGGGGGGGGTGTAACATTGCGAAGCATATAACCTGGTGTACATGCAGGACTTCATGAAAATTCACCCCCAGGGTCGACGAGATTCCTAAGCTTCTCCTCTTTTCCTGTTTACGCGTAAACTTCCCTGTTTTTTTGTCTCTCCTCGCACACCTTTATTTTTTTTCACTACCGCGCAGAGTGTCATAAGGGAATTTCGAGGATTTTATCGTTGACGCATCTCAAGGCGTTATCCGGATGACGACGGGAATTTGCGAAGGAAAAATTTCGAGGATATGGGAATTTGAGGAAAAATAATTTCCCTCTCGTTATTTTAAGTATTTCGGTTGTCTCGCATGCTCCATTACATTTGTGATAATCGCCAAGTCGAGAGTTCAAAAGCACAAAAACCATTGTGAACGATTCCGCGATCTCAAACGACAATAAAAAGTACCTAACGTAAATTTCCTTTCACGAAAATTTGTCGTCCTCCGAATTATGCCTCCAAAGAACAATCGAGCATTCTCATACTTCTCTCGAACATACTACAATGCGAGCTTCTCTTTTAAATCGCCGATTATTGTAAACCAAGTTTTTAGGACGCCGCGCAGAAATAAATTAAATAATGGGAGTTTCGTAACGTAGAAAAAAATCCTAATACCTCTCAATCCTCATACCCCTGACCCTCTTTTGTTCTGTCTTTACGTGGCATTTCATTTTTTTTTTCTCGAAAAAAAATTTTAATAAAATGGGAAAAGAATTTCTTTCGGTGTTTTTTTACGTTAATTACCGACTCTCGAAACTTTCGCGTGTTCGATGTCCCGTGTCTGTGTCTGCGTCGTGGGGTTGAAAAAGCCGGGCAGCCGAAGAGCCGTGGAAGAGCACCCCCCAAGAACCCCCCCGCGTACGGCGAAACACCACCAGAGGAGAGCAGAGTCCCGAAGCCGGGCGTCTTGGAGCGGGCGTCTCCTGGACGACGCCTCGGATCAATACCGACGCCCAGCGTCTCATTGGCCCCTTCTCTTAGAGGTGCCGCGGAAAATCGCCCCGGAGATGACGACGACCAGGGAAAGTCGGTGGAGATGGGCCGGGGGGGTGTGAGGGGGTTGTGGAGAGGCAAAAGAGTGTATACCACACACCGTGATAGCGCGCGTCCCCCTCCCCGTGAGCAACGAGGGATGAAGAGGACCCAGGCACTATACACTCTCTGACGACCGACGCGCGGACCTTCCTCCCTCTTACTCTCAGCAAAAGCGAATACAAACACCCCAGCAACCTTCTTTCAACCTCATCTCCCCCGTCAGCCCCCAATCTACCCTCCTTCCCTTCGCCTTTCCTATACCCCCCCCCCCCCCCCATACATACCTCGCGCCACTTTCCACCGACCCCCGCCGCCAAGCCAGCCGTCGTCTCTTCTTTCCGTCGCCACGACTTGACGACCGCCATTCTTATTGGAGACGTACACCGTTCGATAATGGCGTGGATACTACGTTCTTTGGGCTATTTCTAGAACCCCTCTCGAGGAAAAGCATCGAGAAATATGATGAAATTTCTAACATTACGTAATAGATCTATACGTTTATATATATGGATCAAAACATATTCGATATTGTTTATGATACTCAATTGAAATCACGTGGAACTGTTAACTTCATTCTTTCGGCCTTCGATCACGTGGTTTTGGAGAATAAGGGATAATTTTGTGTTTTTTTTGTTGTCTTCTTAATTCTATAAATCTGATTTCAAAACAAAGCCCGGGAATTTGCGTAGAAAAATGCTTTGTGTTCAGAGTCAATTTTAAAAAATAAAAAATCCCTATCATTATATTTATAAAAATCGTTTCAAATATTTAGCAATCAAATAATCATTTCCACGATTTTTATTTCGTGAATTTGAACGATCTAGGATATCAGAGTTTTTTTCTATCCTGTTTAATGGGATTTCGTATAATAGATGAGGATATTTATTGGAAATGAAGAGACAGTGGCTATTATAATTGAAGGAGACGGGAATAGCATACTTTACCTATTCGAGCTTTCGTTAATGAATTATCATTATTAAGATTCCCTTACATTTTTACTGTACACTCCATTTCACATTTCCGTCACTCGGGGGCGGTCTGAAAATAAATAGAATATTACGTAACGTAAGAATGAAAAACAATAGTATTTCACGAACGTGATTTCAAGAGGGAATCTTTTCAATGGAAACTCAATACACGCGCCTTTCTACAACCGTCCTCCCACAATGGATCCTTATCTTTGTATTTTCCTTTTCCCTTTCTCTAATTTCCCATCATTATCTCTCAATGACCTGGATGTTCTTACTTTAAATATATATATCGAACGCTGTTTCATAATCGATGATATAATCTCGCAGGGCGTTTATAACGATATATACTCGTCTGTTCACGATGAATTCGCAATCTATTCTTCGGGCATTACATTGTGAATACCCATCAGAACCGCGGATATACTTCATCTTATATTAAGAATTCAATGTTATATATCTAGGGCAAAAAATACAGACAGGTAATAGAAATTAATTATCATGGAAAACATTTAATTGTTAATTAAATAGAATTTCACATTGAAACAAAAAACGCTGCTGTAGTATTAGTGAGATTGAAAAGTAAACTAATAATTTGTTTGAAAATCTTCGCTGGCTTCAGACGGACCGTTTGACCCCTTTGACCACTTTCCACCCCCTGTGAGGACTTCACTTTAATTCTTATAATTCGACAAATGCGGCAAGGATTTTTCGATTAATTGTTTTTTTTTATTTTAGACATTTTGCAATGAGGGATTTGGAAAAATGTATTTTTGTTTGGTTCTTCAACGCTTCAAAGTATTCTATTGAGGTGAATTGGTCCTGGAAAATTTGCGCCCGAAAAGTGGACTCTTTGGAAAAATGAACCTCGAAAAATTGGCAGTTGGAAAGACGGCCCTTGCAAAATTGGCCCTGAACAAAATCAAACATTTTATTTTGTGGGATTAGCTCCCTGGGCTACGCTGCCATTCATTTGAGGGTCAATTTTCCGGGTGCCATTTTTCCGAGAGGCTAACTTTACAGGTGCCATTTTTCCCGGAGCTAATTTTCAAGTTGTCAGTTGTCCGGCAGGCTAATTTTCCGGGTGCCATTTTTTCGGTACCAATCTACCGGAAAACATTATTTTTGTTACGACAAAATTCGAAATTGAAAGAGATATTAATTGAAAAAAAACGAACATCGTACCGTCCAAAATGAATTAAAGATCCGTCAATCCTGATTTACAGTTCCGATGGCCTCAATCTTTTCACGATAAATACCGTACAATTTACAAACCACCCTTGTTCAACACCACAACAGTGGACCACGGCGAATCAATTTCCTCGTTGATTAATCGACTTTTTGACGCGTCTAAATCACCTGAAACCCGAACTGACTCTTGACATCCTTCGTTTCGTTTTTTTTCCGGTCATCTCGGATCAGTTGCTTTTTTTCACCACCGTATTTACATCGAATTCTATTTAGACCTTGTTGTTTTTTTTTTGCTTTCAGTGGTCAACACTCGCAACACCACTGCTAATCCGGAAAAAAGATCAAGGTATGGGTTGCTGATGTTTTTTTTCGCCCGTTCTTCTATTCTTTTTTTTATTACCTTGTTTGCACAGTGTTTGCGGGCTTCTTTTGGTTTTGCCTCACCGTTCGCTTCTGCGGTTTGGGCCACGAGCCGCCTCCGGATAGACCAGATATAACCAGGGGAAAGAGAGAGAGAGACGCTTCAGGTAGCCGCCAGTACCCTTGAACCCCTCCTTTTTCTCTTGCTTGAATTCGTCTTTTTTTCCAACTCTTCTTCACGAACTCTTCTCGTTTTTTTCCTGTGTGTCTCTCTCTCTCTCTCTCTCTCTCTCTCCCTCTGTCTCTTTATCTCTTCGTTTCTTTTTTTCCTCATCTACTTTACGTAGAAAGCGCTCAGATTGATGAGAAACCGATCGACCCGTTCCATGACCGGAGTCATGGGCTTATGGGATCTTATGGAAAGGATCAGCCTCGGGGAAGGACGTAGGGGGATGAGCCCAGAACCCCCGGAGGCCTCGGGCGTGTGAGCGCGTGCCCAAGTGATTTTTTGCCCTCTCGACAGCTCAACCTTTTCCTCCTGCCCTTTCTATCCCTCCTCTCAGCCCCTATAGCATCGCTTGATAATTTAACTCCGGCCTTTTTATATATTTGTGTACTACCTGTCTATCTCACTTTTTCACTCTTCTCAATCTTTTTTCCTACACCCCTCTTCTTGAGGTTTTTCTTTCTTCTTTTTTTTCCAACCTCTCGCACCCGAGTTAAAGCATACCAACGGTCACGGCTCTGCCGGTAAAGCAGGGGGAGCCTGGGAGACATTATTAGCTTAATAACTCCGAGGGAGGGAAGACCTTTTTTAATCCTCCGGTTGCCTAACCCTCAACCCGCGGTTCGAGCCTCCGGATCCTGCGTGCGCCCTTGCTGATGCGCCTCTGGATCTCGTCCTTTTTTTTTCCTTTTTTTTGTGAAACGAGAAAGGAGAGCACACGGTGGAGAGGCTTAATTAAAAAATAAACAAGACCCGTAGCCTCGAGTGGATGAGTGGAAAAAGAATTAGGAGTGCTGCCGGGGAGGTATGGGATTGCGAGTGAGTATGCTGGTAAACGCGGGAAAGATTTAGAGAATGGATGGACGACGCTCGGGTTGAGGGTTGTACGTATGACTCGCGAACACACCCCCCGACTTGGTGTCCAACGTCATTTGCATTTCGATCCTCGGACGCGCTGTGTTTATTCTCAACGACATACAGGCTCGTTACAAAAGTGAATTATTTAATATTAAAATACCGGTTCTTTTTTTTTTCTTCTCGCTCGCACTATTTATTCGATATTCGACTTAAACACTACGTTCATAATCTTGCAGATTGACGAATGAATTGTTTTTCTGTTTTTGAGGGTTGATGAATTATTAGTTTGTCAAGAAACATTTTATTCAACAATCCCCCATCCGGATTTCCGTTCGCAATCGTTTTATGGTCGTGTAACAAAAAAAAATATTCTTATCTCTCTATGAAAAATGTTAGGGGTCGTATTTTTTGTTGTGTTCAGTTTGAAAAAAATTGATCTATTACCATTTTTCAAATTCGAATCTAGTCGTGCGCACACGAACGTAGAAGCATTTTCAACGAATCGTTTGGTACTTTCGGAATTTTTGCGGGCAATTTGCAAAGTGGATTAAATCGCCCTCGTAAAAAGTGTCGTTATTTAAAAATTGCGAGGCTTTGCCACAAAGCATTGTCAAACTTTTCATTTACGAGGGATGGGAAATTAGTGTTAATTTTTTATTCGATTTAAACAGAAACGAAATTTCATTTCTAGTAGCTCCGAAAAATATGTTTCCCTTATGTTCTTTTTTTCTTTCAAATTTTCAATTCGAAAAATATAAAATGGAGATATATTTAGATCGGGAATTCAGTTTGTAATCATCCTGTACATGGAATTGACGTCCTGACGCCTCGGGGTTACTCGGACATAACGTTTGGTGGTTGACGAACTCGAAGGGGTTGAAATCTGGCACGTATGCGTACAAGACCGGGCCAAACTCGGGAAAATTCAGGAGAACAGTATATTTGGTGGTTTATTAGATTCAAGCTCGAACGAATAACGAAGCTTGTGTGAAATATTTTTTTTCGTTGTCGAGCCTAGTTATATTGACAAACGTGGAATTAAAAGTTTACGAATTAAACGGTACATACGTGCGAGGGCACAGGATAAATTTATATATGGATAAATGATCGAGGGTATAATCGGAGCCAGTTAGTGCAAGCTTGGATGGTGCGATGTGAGAGTCGAGGGTTATAATTGATGATATTATTCCAGGCGTCTCTTTAGCTCCCTGGATGATTCATCAAGGTCTCCTATTTACGGTATCGTAAAGTTCATGGTACTCGAGGATTCCGAAGGTTCCGCACCAGAGCACGAAATTATTTCCGATAATTCGCATTGAAGAAGAAAACAAAACGACATTAAAACATTGCTTTTTAACAAAATTATCATTGATATTTATCGCTTGACAATTGAACATTGTAACTTGTTTGCAATCCGACAAAAATAATGATCAAGGGGATGAAAAATATGTAACAAATTCAATATCGCCCTAATTTTGTTACCACAAAGTTTAGATAAAAGATTAGGTAAAGTATATTGTTTGGGGTTGAAAAAAGAACGTTTTGCTTTCTGGGCAGGATCCTGTGACTCCTATATTTTGGTCCTAAGAGCATTTTGAATTGTTTTTATTTTAAACACTTATGAATAGACATCTGTTGTTAGTATATTAAAATTACAAATGCAAATATAGTAAACAAATATGTACGACGGTTTAAAGTATTTTCACGACAAGACCACCTTGAGCAATAGAAAAAAAAACAATCCCCTAACTCGGATCGCGTTTCACCCTGATAAAAAATAACCCCCGTCACGTTTTAGAGCTCGAAGGGTGCCGATGCTACCCCTCCCTTTTTTCTGTGCCACCGACCCAAGGGTTGTGACACTCAGGATTTTTTATCCATTACTTTTTATAGAACGTGTGCGCAAGGGTGTCGTATTGTTCCCCGATCGCAACGACACACACTTGCTAGGGGGACGACTTTTTTTTTCCTGTTCCAATGTCGCCTTCAATTTGGAGTAGTTTTTACAACCTCACGCACTTGTTCGCACCTGAGGGGTAGACTTTTTAGGGCTGTAAACAAAAAATAAAGGCTCACTTAGTGGTTGCAATGAAAAAAAAATGAAATTGCGATGTTGCGGACATTTGAGGAATGGAAAATGTCCTGAAAAAGTATGTATTTCGAAGTTTGCATAAAATATATCCTTAACGACGCTTCAATGGTTGATAATCGACGCGTTGATTCGCGAGAGGATAAAACAGCAATGTTTATTTTTGAAATCTGCTATTCGGCAAAACACAGTTCGATGCTGTCATCTGTTGGACGCGATTCAACGTGGTCATGCAGTTAAATTTATCCGCGGCTTTTTCCGGTGCATTGTGAAAGTCCGGATGTCGACGGTCGGCAAAGAAGATAATCGTGGTTATCACAGAGTCACTGTACAAATGCGTCGCTGTTTTGAATATATTCGGTGCGCGCGTTTCGAGGCATTCTTACAATTAGCTCTCTCTCTCTCTCTCTCTTTTCTCTCTCTCGTACCACACGGTCATTGAATACTCTCTCGGTCAGGATATATTTTGTTATTCAGCTCCATGCGACGAGCGCGAGACCACCCACGAAGTGGATCCGCTTGTTCGAATATTTCTACATATCGTTCGTAAAGGCAAAGTGACATTTTTCCCGATTTTTTTCCAATTATTCCGACGGCATTTTTACACTCTATCTAATCATTTACTTCCGGAAGCTCTGAGTAATTTTTCGCAAATAAAATGTACTACTTCTTTCAGTTATTCGAGATTTCAGATATTCTTACATTGTTCACGATTTTAACAATATCAAGTAGAATGATAATGATTTTTTTAAGAAAATTCATTTTAGTATCGAATGGTTTGCGCACAAAACATTGGCAATTGTCAAAGGCTTTTTTCTTTATAAATGTAAAAAATAATGTAAATTGAATTATGATTTCAATATAACCGGCAATAATTTGGCAATTAAATTTTTTTACCGTCTGAACGCGATGATGGTCTAATGGTCAGCCCGCGGTAAATCTATTCTCATCAAGGCCACCACCACCACCGGACTCCCACTCTTTTCCACCCTCTTTCACAGTTTTCTTCTTACTTCTTACACGTACGCCAATTTAATTTGGCTTCTTCTACGCGTATTTTTTCAATTCTACGTCTAGAAAACATTTGTGTAAAAATAAAAGTGGGAAAAATTGCTGCAAAGCACGAGCAATGTTGCCGAAATTAGGGAAAAAGCCGCCATAGCTCTCTAACGCAAATTGGCGTTTGGCGGGGAGGAAAATGAAAAAAACGTAAAAATAAAGTACCACTTATGGATTCGTAGATTCGTCGAAAATCATTGCGGCCATCATTCTCTCCCTCCATCTACCCCCCGCCACCCCCCGCCCCGTAAGATTCTTTTTCTTTATTTTAAGTTTTTTTTTCTGCCCCTCTCCAGCATCGTATATTTTCCTACTGGGTTGGACCATTTGCCTTTACAGCAACCGGCATACCGTCCGATCGGTCTAGGGGCGTTCCCGCCAATTTTAGACGCTTTTCCGTCCACTTCTTCCTCGTGGGTTTTATTTTTCGTTGTTTTTTTTCGCTCTGTATTCTTTTGCTTTCAACGTACCTAGCGACCGTGTGCTCTAGTCGCTACCATTTTATTTTTCGTTCATACGAAACAGTGTGTTGGATTGCAGCGAGAGGGGAAATTCGCCAACACACACACAGAGAAAGCCAAATCTTATTTTTAGGCTCGTTCTAGAAATTCAACGTCTCTCTTCCGTACACCGAAGGAAAATCTGTAGAAGAGTTGAGATGCATGGATTTGCTGTGTGTATATATATATGTCTATTGTACCTCTTTTACCCTTACCGCATTCAAACCAAAGTGTTTTTTTTCTTCTTATCTTCTTTTCCCGGACTCTTGGCAGAACTTCCAAAACATTCTTCGCTAAAACTAGCTAACCTTTTTTTTTTCGTGTATACTTTGTTTCGTCCGTCGCTCTAATGATTCTTGACTATTTTACGAAGCATCTTTTGGATTCTCTCAACCCCTTCGGAATCACAGACTGTCAATTTGATTCCTTTGAAGTTAGAACATTGTAACCTTCTCGCTTTTGCAATTAATAATTTATGTTAACCGTTGTTAATATTCAAAAATTGCATCAAATGAAATTTTGCAATTCTAAATGTAATAAAAATGACACAATAAACGATTGAATGACTTTACATGATTTTAATTGGCAACACAAGCCAGCAGCAATTTGCAATGTTGCACTGACTTTGTTCATAATTTTTGTCCTATCAATTATTTTATGTAATGCAATAAAAAATAATTATTATTGACATTGTGCAACGCACAATTGTTAGAGATACCAAAGATCATTTATTTAAAATAATCAACAAAAGCGTTCTACAGGAAAAATCATTAACAAACAATACTTTTCTTTTTTCAAAGTAACGAGACATGATTCTCACTGACTGCTAATATAATACTTGAACGTTCTCGAAAAAATTGTTTCATTCCCAATAATCAATAATTAATTGTTAAGTACTAAATGTACATTGAACCAATTCTGGCATTGATTTTATGCACTTGCATTTTATGTATTTTATCCCAGTAGTCTTGTTTACTCTAAAAAAAAAATTGTTTTATCCCTTAATAATCAACATTTAATCGTTAATTACTATATGAGCATTGAACCAATTCTGCCATCGATTTTTCGCACTTACATTTTAGGCATTTTATCCAATAGTCTTATTCGTAACGCAAAATTTCACAGAGATAGAGAGAGAAGAAGACAGAGAGCGAGAGAGAGAGAGAGAGAGAGGGAGAGAGAAAGTAACGAATCCATGGCATGAGGTGAGAGACCACAGGTACACATTTGTCCATGAATATTGTATATACACACGTCGCTTTCACCATTCCCCGGTTAACCATGTTCGTTCCCTCGACCCATCAACCTCCACCCACGCAAACGTCATCTTTCTCCGTTACACGTACTTTCTCACACATTCTCTCCCTCTCTTTCTCCTCGACGCTGAAAATCCAGTCGTAACACTAGTGTTCAATACACACATGGATTTTCCTCGCACACAGAAACACACAGAGACTACAGAAACGGCAAATCCCCGATCATACCCTTCCGGCCCACAGGCACTCTCGTTGTAGACTCTTCTCTCTCTTGTTTTTTGTACCTCTGGTTCATAGCATTTAGGTGCCGTCCTTTTTTTTCTCCCGTTTTCGCACCTCCGTGTTGAAGCCACCCTGCCCCCCCCCCATCCTTCCCCGCGAAGGGGTGAGACGGAGGGGGTGGAAGTGGACGCCGAGTGATTTTTATAATCTGCTACTTGTTGCGCTCGTTGCCCAGTCTCTAAACCGGACGCGACGGTGGAACGATGGGCCAGCGGACTCTCTCTCGGCACAACCTCCGGTTCCTGTGTGTGGTGAGTATGCATGAAAACCGGAAAATAGAGAAAAACAAGTGCTGAGAGGACGATGGTTTGGGTAGGAAGTTAAAATGCGCTGGTTCAGCGTCAAACACAGCCTCCATCCCCTTCATAATGCCTGTGTGTTTGTGTGCGTGTGTACGCGCGCGACGGAATGTATAAAAGGATGGGTAAGGGTTGTGAAACACTATTGGTGTGGATGGCCGATCCTGATGGTAGTGGCGAGGTAAAAAAATAAAAAGCAGGGAAAAAAGGCATCGCGGGACCCTCCGGAACGGATTCACTCTTTTCATTCCTCTTTTTTTGTTGTCGTTGTTGTTCTGTATTATTTTCCTTCTTTTTTTCATCTCTCAATTATCTCGTTTATCTCCCGGTATCCCGTAAATCGGACAGCTCTTTTTTTTCCCTTCTTCTCCATCGCCTTGCTCCCTTTAATTCAGCATATTCCCTCGTACACCGTTTACTCAATTGTGAAAATGCCACTGAAGCCACTTGAACTTTCCGTACAGACCCTAATTGAGGGTCTTGAATATCGAAATTGTTGCATTTTTTGATCAATCAAACTTTGTTGATCGGTGGCCTCTGGGCGAGTGAATATTGAAATTCTTTTGACCCCCCGCCCTTCACCAAATTTTAAGGATAATTGTCAATGCGGCCTAATTAAGGGCTTGCATACCCGTGAAATTAAAAAAAATTCGACTTTTTTTTTACAGATCTTTATTCTTTATACCTTTAAGAATTAAATAAAAACTTTTAAGAAAACTCCACTCCGGTACAAAGTCATAGCAATAAATGTCACCAGGTATTGAACCACAAACCGGTTGTCCGGAAACTTTAAGGTGGCAGTCTGGTAACTTAAGCCGATTTTCATGTCTTTTTTGGAGGGCGTTTTTTTGTAGGAAAATAAAAATGAATCGTTTTGGATATTTAGGATGTTTTTATTTACATATTAAAGATACAAGACAAAATTTGTTTGAAAAAATTTAATAGTTTATTATTATTATTATTATTGATCGAAGTTGGCACTTCGAAAAAAAGCGCTTGGGTGGCCCCGGTGATTTTGGCTCTTGATGTTATCTGAAATAAAAAATTCTTGATAATTCTTAATCTATAGACATGTCATTCTAGTCGGAACTACTGAAGTTAAATTTCATGGATAAATAACAAAATGGCGGACCCCTTCTTTGCTAAAATAAAAGGACTTTTTTTCCCAAAGTCCGCCATTTTGTTATTTATCCATGAAATTTAACTTCAGTAGTTCCGACCAGAATGACATGTCTATAGATTAAGAATTATCAAGAATTTTTGATTTCAGATAACATCAAGAGCCAAAATCACCGGGGCCACCCACGCGCTTTACTTTCGAGGTGCCAACTTCGATCAATAATAATGATAATAATAAACTATTAGATTTTTTCAAACCAAATTTTTTTTGTATCTTTAACATATAAATAAAAACATCCTGAATATCCAAAACGATTCATTTTTATTTTCCTAAAAAAAAACGCCCTCCAAAAAAGACATGAAAATCGGCTTACGTTACCAGGCTACTACCTTAAACGCGTTTTTCTCGAATCTATTGTTTTTAGACAGTATTAGCACGATAACTCAGTCAATTTTTTATTTTTGTCACTTTTTTTTAACATCTTGATAATTATTTTCTCTATAGTCTGACGAGAAGTTTTGTTAATTTTCTGGTTGAACAATTTATTATAAATTATTAAACACAAATTTGCTTTTTAAATTGCATACCAAAGTTTGAAAAACTGTAATTTTTTATTTTTGAAAAAAAAAAAAAAAATTTGCCCCCTCAGACTATTACTACTACATTATTTGATTAGATTCTTTTTTATTTTTGCAGATTGGATAATTGTTGGTGAAGTTATGATGTCGACAAGGAGGCGCCATGGTTTTCATCAGTAATCCATTTATACCCATAAAAAATGATGTTAATATTTATAAATACAATTAAAGAAATATATTTTTCTTATCGTTGCAAAGTTAATAAAAAATGTGAAATCAACAATTTAATTTTTTTTTTACTTTACAACCTTTATAATAATTTTTCAAATTTACTCGGGTTTCAGCGCGCCCAGCGGTATGTGAGTCACTAATGATTTTACCGCATGAATTCATTGACGGAAGTACGAAATTAATAATCCTCGATGAGAATTTTCGACAATTAGCGGGCTCGAAATAACGAGAATCGCGTTACGTTTGAAAATTGGTAATTTTCACCGGAAATAACCGGTAAACCGATGTTCCTGTTTGGAAAATCGTACTACGTAGGGGATGTTATTGAAATACTTCTGACGGGGTACATATATGTCGAAATTATGAAGTTCCCGCAACGTCACAGGGAACATTAGGGCTCCTGTGACAAATTAGCCCTAAATTAATAGCGACCGGGTTAGCCTTTATCCTCTCCCCAGCCCCCAGAATATTTTTGGCTTGTTTTTTTTGTTTCGGAGCGGTTTGTTGAAATTTTGTCATCAGGAGGAAAAGGATTGTGGGACAAATGGTAGTGAGTGCACGGAGATCGGACGCCTACGGTTAATAGGAACCTGTGAAAGGTGCACACGCGGTAGGTTTTGAGAAGAAAGAGGATGGGGTGGAAGAAGAAGAAAAAGAAGAAGTAGAAGGTACGCGACATTACCGTACGGAGTTCGAGAGCAAGATACTGGAGTGCGGCCGCCAAGCTTGGCCAACGTATATACACACACGGTAGTTGAGATGAAGAGATGCATTGAGGGGTTCTCCCAGCCTCCCACCGTCTCCCGCTGCCTCCCGCCACCTCCCGCCACCCGCTCAACTCGCCAACCCATTCAACTATCTCGCTCACTCCTCCCGCGCGTCCCGAAAGTTTAAAATAGAATATCTCCCGAGTAACTTTCATCGTTGGTGAAGAAAAAAAAAACAAAAAATAATGAAAAAAAAAACAAAAAAAATGAAAATAAAAAATTGATCGCAGTGACGTACGTAGTGGGGGACCGTGAACGAATAACGTAAGTTGCAGCTTTCAAGGATCGTGCGCAGCAATTATCCTCATCATTTTTTATCAACGCGGATATCTTTGGAAACCATTACGTTTTTCATACACATAATTCCCTCGTAAGCCCAAACAAACTTATAGCGATTCTTTTTATTTTTAACATATTTTAATGAACCACCCTTCAGGGCTCACGTATCTCTAAAATTTTCAAAAAATCAATTTTTTTTACAGATTTTTATTCTCTATACTTTTAACAGTTTTTCGAATTAAAACTTTTAAGAAAATAACCTACCAGAAACTTTAAACGCGTTTTTTCCGAAACTACGTTTTTAGACAGTGTCAGCACGATAACTCAGTCAATTTTTATTATCTTTTAACGTTTGCCTTTTTTTTGTCATCTTGATAATTATTTTCTCTATCGTCTGACGAGAGGTTTTTTTAATTTTTTGGTTGAACAATTTTTTATAAAATATTAAACACTAATTTTTTTTTCAATTGCATACTACAGTTTGAAATACTGTAATTTCTTTATTATTGAAAAAAAAATTCCCTCCGTCAGACTATTACTAGTACATTATTTTACTAGATTCTTTTTTGTTTTTGCAGATTGGAAAATGCAGATTTTGCAGATTTTTGGTGAAGTTATGATGTCGACAAGGAGGCACTATGGTTTTCATCAGTAGTTCATTTATACAGCCGTAACAAATAATGTTAATATTCTTTTTTAAATTGACAACATTTTTTTTCTTATAGTTGAATAGTTAATGAAAAATGTGAAATCAACAATTTAATTTTTTTTTCACCATATAACATTTGTAAAATTTTTTCAAATATACTCGGTTTTCAGCGCGCGTAGGGGTATGGCGAGCCCTTAAGTTGGGGAAATTTCATTATAAAGTAATGCTTGAATCCCCGATTCTTGGACATTGTATGCGTAAAACATTATTAACATTCATATTCGTTCGAATTGTTCGAGGCTCGTAGACAAATGTCCGATCTTTTTGTGATAATAACAACCAAGAAAAATCATCGTCATTATCATTATCATCGTTCGCAATAGCCCCAAAAGCCGCCTTTGTTGTGTTAGCTCGCTACCAATGACGCTGAACCGAATGATCGTGTCGCCGGAGTTTCAATACTCCTTTACGAAGCTTCACGCTCTTGTGTTTGCTATATCGCGCTGCAAACGACTCTAATAGTCCACCGAGTGTTGCCCTCGAGTCTATATAACGCATAAACTCTCCCCCACCCTCATCGCCACCCGCTGGCAATTCGAGTGGGATCCTCGGTTGCATTAAATTCCAGTCCATGAACAACAATGATGCTCGGCAAAATTTTAAAAGTCAACAGCGAATGACAAACAACAACAAAAATGAATATACAAAATTTCAATGACTTTTCATTAAAATATTAAATATCTTCTAAATTGAAATACATTCGTTTCCGCTTTTTAATGGCACTCGATTCAAAATGTGTCACGAGTAGGTGAGAAATTCTTGTTAACTTCGAATAACTTCACCGAACGCCCTGAAATTTTATGACAGTAAATCCAACAGTTTCCTTTTGCCCGAAATAATGTTTAGTAAATATTGAACAAGTCCTTCCATAAACGAAAATCTGTAAAAACTGAATAATTACGTAGATGTGCACATTTCGATGTGCGCCTTTTTTGGCGGGGGTGAAAAACGATTTTCCCATCAGCTGAAAATCACCGAAATATTCAAGTATAAAACATGAAAGAAAGAATCAAACTTTCGTCATTGCATTATTTCTTTTTCAATCATTTGTAAACATATGTTTCATTTTTACGTAGGGGTGAAGGGACAGTTCGACGCCAATGAGTGACGTAGAGTGGCGAGGACCAAGAGTAGAGAACCTCAGACGTTAGTGCACAAACCCACACACACGCGCGCACGCAAATACACGCTTGGTAGACGCATGCGCTGTGCAGCATCATGAATTCGCATTGCCCTCTCTCCCCCTCCGCACTCCTTCCATCTTATTCACTCTCGTGTTTTCCTCCACCTTCTATACTTCTCAACTGCGCTCACTCCACCTCCAACTTCCTCCCCTCCTCCACCTCCACCACCTCCTACCCCTCCTCCTCCTCCTCCTCCTCTTCCTCCTGCCGCCACCTCTCGCCGTCGTCATCGTCGTCGTCGTCACCGTCGTCTCCGTCGTCGTCGTCGTCGTCGTTGCCTCTGGCCGCCACCGCCGCCACCGCCACCGCCGGCCGCTTTCCACCACCGCCACCAAGGTGCATGGCATTCTATGCGGCATGGAACAGCATTAGATGTATTTCTAACTCGCGCCCCGCAATAAATCGCATAAATATCGCACTGAGATAGTGGCTGTGCGGATCGTGAAGAAGCGAGACGCGCTAAAATCACGTACGTTTTATACGTTGATTCCTCTATATAACAAGAGTAATGCGATAAAAACGAAGAGATAGAGGGAGAGAGAAAAGAGATTTTTATTTAAACAAAGAAAAAGTTCGGTTTTCAGTTAATTGTTCAAAAGATATTGAAGAAGCAAAAAAAACGGAAAAATGTTTCACGAAATGACGTTGAGACGAAAAAGTGCGCCATCGAGATTCCGTCGAGTGTCATGAGAACGAGACAAAAGTGAAGAACAATTTTTTTAAATTTCATTTCGTAATTATAGTTAAAAAAAATTCTTAAGGAAGTGCGTCACGTGGGTGTTGATATTGTTGTGTTTTTTGTTGTTATTGTTAAAAACAAGTACATATGTTTATCTCGTAATTTCGAGGAAAAAAGAGAATTGAGGGAGAGAGAGAGAGATAAAAGGCGGAAGTTGAGGAACCGGAAGTTAATCATCGGTTCTGTGTGGCCAGAGGAGATTCACAGTGGTGGGAGGCTCGATGAGGGCCGATATTGAGGCGGGAGGGAGCGATAGGCGTCGCTGGCGTCCCCCATCCCTCTCGGTACCTCGTGCGACGCACATTTTCAGGGACAGGGACGCTTTTCGTCTCGTCATATTCGTGTACAAACTTCGTTGTCGTTGGGATTAATTCTTCATCTTTTTTTGCATAAAAATTTCTTAGAAAAGAAGAAATGCTGACGTTGCTCAAATTTCGTTGATTTATTCGAGCGTCAGAGAACGAGGACGAAAGATTGGAAGAGGTTAAAAAATTGAATGTCGTGCCGTAGGACGTAAACAAAGCTTGTTCGTGACGGGGTGGAAAAAGAATATTTTTAAAAAAATAACAAACAACAAACGTTTGAAAAGTTGACTGAGCACAGTTTACAAACATTTCCTGGAGTTCACGAGGAATATAGGCGGCGTGAGGCGGGGAGGGGCTCATCGAGCGTCAGTTTGGCTCAAGGAGAGCCGAAGCCCCGAACACATAAACCATCGGGTTTCCCGTTTGAAAATTTTCGAGTGTCTTTTTTTTTCGTTATTAACATTTCTTTTCTCGATTCCGTAATCGGCGTGCTTCCAGTTTCTTGAGACTCTGTCTAGGATTCACGCTTATTGGATTGTGATTATCGAGGTAAGGGAATTCTTGCGGCTATGTAAAGATGCAGGGGCGAGAGAGGCAAAAAAAGATGGAGACTGAAGCTTTAAAAGTATATGGCGCTTTGTAACCGATATCTGCGATTAATATAGTAATAATAATAGATTTAGTATTATTAATAGATTATAACAACGATAATAAAAATAATAATACCAATATTAATGACAATTATGTGAATATGTAAATTCTCGCTTTTCGCTGAATCGCACACCAACCGCTTATTAGCCGCTGGCACTAATAAAAATAATAAACAAATCTACGGATGCAAAGAAAGAAGGATGAGCTTTGTTTTATACTTTTACTCCCCCCCCCCCTCCCCGCAATTTTCTTTTCAACTTATCTTCTTTTCAATTCTCGCTAAAATTACTCCTACTACGAGGAAAAAAAGGAATTTACTTAATCCGACAATACACAGGAATTAAAAGAAAATTTATTTGAAAGAAAATTTGGGTCGATAGTACGAAAATCGTTCGATAATCGAGCGATCGATATTTCAGAAAAATACTTTTTCTTTAATTCATAAAAAAATGTATCCCAATAAATTCGTTTTACTCCATGTACTTTATGCTTTATTCTTTGTTTTTTTTTTGCAATTTCTGCGATAAACGTTCGATTCGATTTTCGTAAAAGTTTTAAGGCACGAAGGTGCGATAGACCCTGGTGTATAAAAATAAAAAGAAATAAAAATGAAAAATGAATTCTCAACACGGGTTCTAACGCGGCGCCGAACAATTTTCCCTCATTTCTCGTTCGGCCAATGCATACCGGACCTCATCGCGTACATTTCTGTACACTACGGTGTAACGATCGATAGAATAAAGTTAACGCACACATGCACACACATACACATATACCAGCGAACAGCGAATCGGTGGGGGCGGGGCGGGGGGTGTGCAACGGCAGCACTCAACGGACGCGGAGGGTTGAAACTGCGTCCTGTCCACTCATCCTTCTATTTGCTCTCATATAAATGGCCCACTCGAAGTATCCTGAAAAAGGCGAAAACACGGTCTCCACGTACGAGCTATTAAATTAATCACGCTCACAATATCATGCCATCAGATATAATGAAAATATATAGACCGTCAGTTAAGCAACGGTCTGAAATTTAACATGGCCGATTATGTCGATCATTTCGATTACATCGCGATGCTAACACCGATTTTATTCGCTTTACCATTTTTTTTTTACCCGTCCGAAATGGAATATATCCCCTTGAACCGAGGAACCTAGCAGAAGTGCACGCAAGGGTGAAAAGGCGGCATAAGAATGATTTCCCGATTATTAGTAGATTTTGTTCGGCTCTGCCAAGTTCTGCATACTGTCCAGCTGTCAAAACGTTTCATGGGAACTCAAAACTGCTCTTTCCCATGTTCACATCGCGCGCCAACAGCGCTGCCAATTTTTACGAAACTTTCAAGTCTCGGGGAGCTTACGCGGAGAGGAAATTTTTTTTTTCGGTAGCTCTGTGAAAGCTTTTCTGTGTGTGGTTAACAGGGATTGCTTTGAAGACGTCTATAACACACTTAGGGGTTACCTTGTAACATTGCTACAAGAGAAGAATCCCCTTCCTCGTAAAAAAAACGGGGCCGTACGAGCGAAAGACGCGTTTGACCCCCATCGTCTTGTCTTTTACTCTTCCATTTGCGACGTCGGAGATATATCCCCCCCCCCCCCCCCGCTGTCTGTTCATCCCTCTGAATTAATTCACGTGTGTCTCTCTCGCGACAATTGCCCCTCGTCACCAGCCTCACTCCTCGCGCATAAGGCCCCAAATGCTTTTGACAAAATCTACCTGAATTATTCGACCGTCGATTGGAAGACCGGAAAAGGGACCCATTTTTCAAGCCGATGCTGAGATTATATAAAAAAAAACGGCTACCGAATGAGAAGTTAAAAATTTGGACCTGAATTGAGGTATCTCGTTCATGGGCCGCACGCCCAAGGCCCTAACACACCAGCCCCTTTGTATCTCTCCGGTGGAACGCGGAGAAGCTGTGAAAGACGCGGGATCCGCAACGATATCCCACTTCTCGTCCACCGTGTACCCGCAGACCACGTGAGAGAGACCCCGCGCGCTCGCTGGAGCTCGTGTTGGGCCCCGCGCGCGCGCGCACGCCCGACACACGGGGCCCTAGCGGGCACGGACACGGGTCAGTTTTCGACGGGCGCGCGGCATACTAAGATGCTACGCACAAAATTGCACGCGTACGAGTCAATACACAAAACGGTTAACAACATTTTTCACTGCGAGGGTGGTAAATTACATTTTTTTCTTCGGGGGGTGGGTCCGCGCGCCTTATGGCGGTTATTTTTGGATAGTGATTCAAGTTTTACAGTGAACATGACCGCGTGATGGATAATTCATGGACGTTTGGTAGGCATGCTTTAATTTATTTATACTTATTTGGAATTTGTTTTTTCTTCGGTTTTCTTTTTCTATATGTACGTCGTTAGGGTTTATTTTTTTCGATTATCATTATGTTCATGTAAAAGTCACTTGGTCCCGTTGCGATGTGTATTTGATCACGTGACAAATTTGAAATATAATCGACTTAAGTACTTTTTGCATTGTTTGTACAAAGTCGCGTGAATAAATTTATTATCGTCTGCCATGTGTATTACAACATATGTTTATTAACCGACGAAAACATTAATAACAATTTTTTTGCAAAAATATTAATTTGTTCGTGCCCCAATTTGCAAAAACGTAAATCGTTCCTTCAATATCCGGATTGTGGGTACGCAAAAGATTTTTTCGAAAAAAAGAGAATGATGCGTACGATATGAGATATGAAGTCGAGACAAAGAAAATCCGAATTATTCATTGAAAACACTGAAGTGATAGTTACCTTTTTGAAAATTGACAAAAAACAATCAATATTTTTTCAACAACACTGTTATTAATGTTGTTCTTTTCTAATAACATACGTTATAACGCAAATTATCGTTCACCATGGTGAAATTATTCGTAAGACTCTTTCATAAATAATGTTAAGATTTTAGCAGTCATTTGACCAGCCCTTCATGTTCTCTAACTTCTAGGAATCTTCATCGAACATTTTTATTGCGACAAATTCAGTTCGAAAGAAAACAAGAATTTAACTCAATGGCTTAACAGCGTTTAAACCCAATATTTCACAGAATCAACGATTAAATAGTTCAATTAACGAAACTGCTGTTTGTGCATTGAGTTTTAGCACTAAACGTACCGGCACATAAGAGGTCATTTGGCCCCTTATGAAATAAACGTTGATTAGAAAGAAAGTCTTAATTATCAAAGGAAATAATTTATAACATAACTTCGGATTTCTAATAAAATAATCAAACAAAATTACAGAATGTCAAATGAGCGAAAGAAATAACAATGAATGTACGAATTTAAAGTAAACTTTGAAAGGGTTCATTTGACCCCCGCTTGGAACGTTTAGTGTTAAACAAATTTGATTAAAAAAAAGTTGACTTTTTTTTGATAAACATTTTTTTTTTAATTTGTTGGATTTTCATATTTATTCGTTTCGACACATTGTTGGTCGTACCGTCCATTGCGTCTCGATGTGCAACAACAGAGGGAGAGGGAAAGGGAAAAAGAGAAACCGTCCTTAAAATTCATTCAACTTGAAAGTGTCATTCGAAACATTGGTAATAACTATAACTGCAAACTTAATTTCATTCGGGACAAAAACCATCATTGTATACGTTACATAATAACGATTTTGTTGGTTGCACTAAACAAGAGATAAGCCGTGGATGAAATTCATAAGATATTATGATTATTTGAATTTTAACCGTAACGGAATAAAACCATTGCTCTTATACGCTATTTATAAATATATATACTTTGATCAATGTTTGATGCGAGCACGATTGGTCGGGTACAGATTCAATCTCGCGTCCCCTCAGCGCGCCTCCCAGCTTCTGGTCCAGCGCGACCAACCCTCCCACCCCCTTTACGCGTTTGCTATACGTATACGAGAGAGCCTCGCTATATCGGTATACCATCCTCCCACCCCATTTTCCTCGAGCTTTAACAAACCTCCCGGGTAGCCCTCTCACCCTCGCCACTAGATTGGAATAATTAATCGGAAGCAGGCGTCGGCTCTGTGCGTTGGTCAATGTGTGACGCTGAACTCGACGAGAAATATCTCAATTTTTTATTCGCAGTATGAACAAAATCAACTTATCGTATTTCGTTAATTTCATCCATTCACCCTTGTTGCTGTTTGTTTTTACGATAAAAGAATTTTTATGGAGGAAGGGCGGGTTAACGGAGGGGATGATATCAATTTCGTAGAAACGTAAGTATTTATTTTTCAAGATGCACTCTACCCAGTTCATTCTTTGTTCTTTTTTTTTGTCCTGATGTTAAATTAAGAATTTGTTTTCTCATTCAAGGAATTTCATACATTTTTTCCGAGATTCCGCCACCACTATTGCGCCAAGGGCGATAGACGAAAGGGGATTGAAGAATTGAGGATTTGTTTATGAAATAATGGTGCATCCGCTCGAATTGAGTCGAGAGAGAGACCTCAAATGTTTCTCGTGGAACGTGACTCGAAATATCGAAGGGGTCTCAATTTTTTTTTCTGCTTTTTCCCCAACCTCGCCCCTGTTCCGCGATTCTTCAACCCCCCGTCAAGCTCCGCTGTCGCTTTTTGTCTTTTTATTCTTGACGCGAAGGGAGCGAGAGTTTTGACGGAAGACCAGCAAGGGTTATACGGACTGAAACTTCCTTTTCTCGAAGTACCTACCCCCTTGGAAAGCAAGGGTTGAAAGACGAGACAACTTAAGGGAGAGGGAAGGGGGTTCTGATCTCTTCTTATTCTCTTTCTGTGCTCTATCTCACGAGGAGAAAAACACAACGACGACGTGGACCTTAAACATTTTCGCACCCGCCCTCTTTATCTCTTCCCAAAAGGGGCAGAGGGCTGGGGTAGCAAAATGTGAATGGCGGGTGGGGGGGGGGGGGGGGGGGGGGTAAATGGCTCAGGAACGAGAGAGAATTCAGAAAAATAATTACTCTCGAGACCGCACGAAAACGGGGACGGTGTTGGAAAAAAGGGGTGAAAAAAATGGATGACTTCACCTGGAATACAATACATTTGTTGAATATCGTTGAGGAAGAGGGGAAAAAACAATACATTATTAACAATTAAATGGAAAGAAATGTGAGTGGTAGTTTTTCTTCATCCCCCTTAGCCGACTACTATAAGGACAGATACAGATTCAATCGGGGAACGGCGCACCACCGGAAATCAAGTTCCGGAAATCGAGTCTACGACCTTTCCTCTTTTATCATCTTTTTCTTTCTTTTCGCCCTCTCGACAACCGCTTCTTTTATCAGAAACACGGGACCTCCATGTAATTGAGGTCCCGTGAAAAATCCGTGAATTTTCAGCGGAAAAAAAATCACGGATATTACAGCAGGAATGCAAAATCAATTGTGGATTTTTGAAATATCAAATAATGCAAATAACACAATTTCGATAAAATGAAACGCAGAGAGAAAAGAAATATGATTTTTACGATTGGCAAATACGAAATGGGTACAAAAAATTGAAAAATACCACGGACAGACTTTTGAAAAAAATATCTAAATATACGTACCAGCTATACGTATATATTGAGGGGCAGTAAAAAAGAAAAAATAGAGAACCCTCACGCTCGACAAGCCCAATCTGCGTTTATTGATCAAAACGATCGAATCGCCCTGTCGAGTGGCTCGAGGGAGATTCGAGGGGTGGTTTTTCGTTATACGGAGGTTGGTACGAGGGTGGTTGGGGGTGTGCTGCAGGCTGACGGTAGATAGCGTAAAAATGGAGGGTGAAAAATTGTGTGGCGTTCCCGCGTAGCCCGTTGGACGAGGGAAAAAAGGGTGAAACACCCCTTCCTCTCCGCGCCCGGAGTTTTACACAACCCTTGCTTTTTCTTCGCTTCTTGTCTGTTCTGACAGTACTCTCTCTTTCTCTCGTATACCTTTTCAACTGTCCCCATGACTTTTCTTTGTCCCTTTTCACGTTCTCCTCTGGGACTATTTTAAAATTTTACATTTCTTCCAAACCCCCGCGGGTTTCTTACCGCTAAAGCTTTTTAAAACGTCCATTAGCCAATTCCAATGACTCGCCAGGATACTTTGAGAATTTACTAATGGAATGCGATTTTCTCAAATTCATTTGTCCCTCATTCATTTGCCTTAAAATACTAATATATCATTATTCTCAAAATACTGAGTCGAGAAAGACAAAAGTATCATTCTTTTCTCGATAATGCAACAAAATATGCTTTCAAATTACTTCCGAGATTTTTTGATAGACGATAACAAATCGCTTTTCTTTTCGAAAAAAAAATACAAAAAATTACCATAATTATATTCTCCTACCCCCCCGGGTTTTCTTACCGCTAAGGCTTTTTAAAACGTCCATTAGCCAATTCCAATGACTCGCGAGGATACTTTGAGAATTTACTAATGGAATACCATTTTTTCAAATTCATTTGTTCCTCATTCATTCGCCTTAAAATACTAATGTATCATTATTCTCAAAATCTTGAATCGAGAAAGCCAAAAATATCATTCCCTTCTCGATAATGCAAAAAACAAATGTTTTTAATTTACTTCTAAGACTTTTTATCGACGATGACGAATCAATTCTCTTATCGAAAAAAAAACGCAGAAAATTACCACATTTATATTCTCCCACCCCCGCGGGTTTTCTTACCGCTAAAGCTTTTTAAAACGTCCATTAGCCAATTCCAACGACTCGCAAGGATACTTTGCGAATTTACTAATGAAATACCATTTTCCCAAATCCATTTGTCCCTCATTCATTAGCCTTAAAATACTAATGTATCATTATTCTCAAAATATTTAATCGAGAAAATCACAAATATGATTCTTTTCTTGATAATGCAAAAATGTTTTTAAATTACTTGCAAGACTTTTTGATCGACGATAACGAATGGCTATTCTTTTCGAATAAAGCAACAAATTACCAAAGTCATATTCTCCCACGATCTACTTGAACAGGGGCTGATCAACGGCGGCGTAAAAAACAATCTTTACTTTTCTACAAAATATTTCTTGATAATTTTTCTATTCACAGTATTTTTTGACTCGATGAATCTTTATTGTGCAATAATTAAAACTAAATTTCACGCGTGGCGTTGGATCGAAAGAAAATAGACCTGCGGCGACGGTATAATTGAATGAAAATTTCTGACGTCCGTAGAAAAAGAAAAACTGTACTCTCAGCATCGGTAGAAGCAATCATAAGAACGAAGTCTCTAAGTGGTAAAGTCTAATTTTACAAAATTTTACGCATTCCGAATGATTCAAGGCTGGATAGAAGAGAAATTCACGCGGCGTCGCTCGAGGGGGTGCGAGGGTGTTGTTCGACGATGAGGTGGGTTGGCGGGTGGAAAGGAAGAGGTAGCTCGAAAAAGCCCGTGTTAAAACAAACATTTTTGCGCTTTAGTTTCTCCGTATATCGCCGACATTGGCATACACTTTGACGGCTGGTCGTGGCCAAATGCACAAAATGCACATTGGCCGGCAAAACGGCGAGTTGCATATAAGAGTTACGTAACACTCGAGAATAGATTCTAGAACGGCTAAACTTTTCTGCAGTATTAAAAGAGCCGGCGTCTCGAACTCTCACGACCAAAAATAACCCCGAACCTTGATACGTTCTACGGGAGAAAAAAAAATAGACACACACACACGCGAGAGATTAAAATTGACGCCGAAGTAACTGGAAATGATTGGGTAGATTTTTTGTAATAAAAAAAAATCATAAATAAACGAAAATATTGAAAAAAAAAAAATCGATCAGCCGGAATCGATAAAAAAGAAAATGTTATGCTCTTGGTTTATGAGAAAGGGCACGAGGCACAAGAAGTGCCGGTGCCGTCCATGCCAAATATAAATTCGCGTGTGTTGTCCCGTTGATGCTTGCGCAACCACCTCTAGCAATAGCATTTCAAAATGGTGGATTTTTTGGATCGACCGGCTATACAGTCATCGCTAGGGGCTTCGGAATTGATACCGTTCTTTCGAAAATATAACACGAATTTTCCCATATTCAATTTTATTTGAACAACCGCGTGGAAACTTTCTATCCACGCGTTGCTCTCCCGGTTGCCCATGAGATCGAACGAAAGAAAAAAACAGGAAAATAAAAATTCGACGAGGAAGCGAAGGAAAAATAACATTTTTCTTATCGTATAGAAATTTCCGTGTTATCACGATTAATTAACTGTAATATATTTATTAAGGTAGTAGTCTGGTAACGTAAGTCGATTTTCATGTCTTTTTTGGAGGGCGTTTTTTTGTAGGGTAATAAAAATGAATCGTTTTGGATATTTAGGATGTTTTTATTTACATATTAAAGATACAAAAAAAATGTTGGTTGAAAAAATTTAATAGTTTATTATTATCATTATTATTGATCGAAGTTGGCACCTCGAAAATAAAGCGCATGGGTGGCCCCGGTGATTTTGGCTCTTGATGTTATCTGAAATATAAAATTCTTGATAATTCTTAATCTATAGACATGTCATTCTGGTCGGAACTACTGAAGTTAAATTTCATGGATAAATAACAAAATGGCGGACTTTGGAAAAAAAGTCCTTTTATTTTAGCAAAGAAGGGGTCCGTCATTTTGTTATTTATCCATGAAATTCAACTCCAGTAGTTCCGACCAGAATGACATGTCTATAGATTAAGAATTATCAAGAATTTTTTAATTTAGATAACATCAAGAGCCAAAATCACCGGGGCCACCCACGCGCTTTTTTTTCGAGGTGCCAACTTCGATCAATAATAATGATAAACTATTAAATTTTTTCAAAAAAATTTTTTTTTGTATCTTTAATATGTAAATAAAAACATCCTAAATATCCAAAACGATTTATTTTTATTTTCCTACAAAAAAACGCCCTCCAAAAAAGACATGAAAATCGGCTTAAGTTACCAGACTACTACCTTAATTCCCATTGAATATCATTCCTTGGGCCAATTTTTCTGTCGTTTCACTCATTACAATTTTTTTATGCGTTCCAGCAAATTAATGGACAAACTAGAAACAATGGGGATACAATTTATAAAATGAAATTCATTGAAATGACCAAAATTTCAATTACTGCACTGCTGTCTCATTTATCTGTTGCATAATCGTCAATAACGAGACCAGTAAGCTAAAAAAATCCGAAAGAAAAACATTCAATCGACCGTTAAATATTGAAAAATAAAACAACGAAACGGGGTTTGTATTTATATGAAAATTGATTAAGCGAATTAAAACGAGGCGAGTTTTTTTTGTGAATGAAAAACCATACCCAGATAGCCGAATGGATCCGATTAAAATCTAATTTTTCGCGGATACACTCTTAATTAAAACATTAAATTGATTGCGGGGTCGACGAGGAGCCTCTTCTTCGCAAGCATCGCGGTGTAAGGAGGGTAGCGTCGCAAGACGAGAGACGAAAAGAGAGGGAGGAAGTGAGAGAGAGAGAGAGAGAGTGAGATATGCGTCGAGGCGAGAGTTAAAATAAATGAAAATGAAATCAATTATAAAATTGTTTGAGGAAGCTGAGGAGCGCGACGACCAGGCAACCAAGGGAAAGGATCCTTTGGCTGCAATTTCTCGTCGATAGATGGACGTGTACCGAAAAACGCGGACCGGGAGGAACGAGCGGAACGGAGACGACGACGACGGAAAAACGGGGGTCGCGATCTTGAATTTTCCCTTAATTAAAAATCCACAGACTTTGCTTTCAATTAAATAGGAAGTAGACGGATAACGAGATCTTCGTCGTCGTTGTTGTGTCTCCCACGGACTCGTCCCGCTACGCGTCGTCAAAAATTTCTTATTTTAATTTTACAACGTCAAAGAAAAAATCCTAAACGTTTAATTAACGATATATTTATCGGATGTTGTTTTCGCATCCGCTTTTTCGCAACCGACACATGAAAAGCAGTCGGGATGACCGAAAATCTTGAGATTTATTATCCTCCTGAATCTTCGGGCCCATCTCCCTCTGTTGCCCCCTTTTACATCCCCCCGCCCCTTTAGCTGAAAGCCCCGAGGGACCATCGCGAGAAATCTTTTGTCCCACGTCTCGTGTCTCTACTTTTGCGCACTCTTAAAACTTCCTACCGTCCTACGTACGACCGTGTGGGTTACGAAAGGGAAAAGTCGCGAGAAAATTTCATTATGAAGGCCCGAGTAACACCACGGTGTTTGATGGTGCAGCCACAGGTCTGCCAGCGCGAGAGAGAGAGAGTAGCCGAGTTAACCCCCCGAGATAAGACGCGTCTTTTCTTTCGCTTTTCTTTCCGCTTTTACTTTGACTTTTCTTACCGAGACAGCGCACAATCGCACACTAACCCACGTCGCCGTGATGCATGGTCCAATGGCCGGCACAATTTTCAACGGTGATGCTAATTCTTTTCGTGAGATAAAGCACATTTTTTATTTAGGATTCGAAAAAACCGACAAAAACTAGTGGAATTAAAAATTAGCGCTGGCTTTTTTTTCAAATCTGATTTTTTTAACTAGGGGATGATTTTTTCTATCTTTCTAGAATGGAGAGATTGGAGCAAATAAACTTTCATCCCCGATTCAAACGATTAGGGTCGAACAGAGCAGAAGAGAAAAAAAAGTTTAAAAATTTCACGAGTAGACGAGAAAAATTACAATGATTTCAGTGCGGCATTTTTTTTCTGTCTCTCAAATACAAAAAAAAAGTTGGTTCTTTAAGTTCTTCTTTCAGAAATGATTTGAAAACACCGACAAAAACGAACGGGATTAAAATGACTGCTTGTTTTTTTTTTTTCTAAATTATTGTTTTAGATTAGGGGATGATATTTTCTATCTTTCTGAAATGGAGAGGTTGGAGAAAATTACGGTTAATGTTTCCATTGGTTAGTGATTTAAACGCAAGTAAAATATCGACATTTCGAATGGTCCTAACTTTCATCCACCATTCAATCGATTGGAGTTGAAGAGAGGAGAAGAGGGAATGTTTACAAATTTCGCGAGTAGACGAAACAAATGACAACGATTTCAGTGCGTCATTTTTTTTTTATGACTCAAATACAACAACAAAAGCGTTGGTTTTTTAAATTCTTCTTTGAGGACTCGGAGAATTACCTTAAAAAAAGTTGCATTAGTCGAAAAACCGAAAAATATTTTCATTCCGAGTCGTACAAGGGAAATTTTGATTCCGCACGGAGGAACATGGCGAAAATGTTCCCACGTTCGTTTAAACATACATGTATGGCTAAAGGGGAGAACGTTACCCGAAGATTTAATCTCGTGTCCATTTTTATGAATTTCTAATAATCATATTTACGTACATCCGTTCAATGGACTGTATCATTTGAGGGTTGCGCGAACAATGGCCGGTGGATGAACACGAGAGTCAATGAGCATCGCGGGATACCGACCTCGAACGAAAAAAGAGTACAAATTGTACACGGAATATCAAAGAAAAGTGAAATCTCGAGGAGCAAAAAAAAAGAAAAAATTCTGTCAATCACGTTGACCTCCAATTCACAATGACGAGGCTCGTTCGAACGTCAAAGAGTTGCGCGACCTTTTATTTCCATGAAGAATGCGAAGGCTCCAAATTTCTGTACTTTTTGTTGACGTTAATGAAAACAAAATTGTCATTAACTATCTGTACCTCGCGGTTTCACGCGCGTTAAATTTCGGTCCCCCTATTCAACGAGTCACCGCTGCTCTTTAGGGCCATAGCATAAAGTTATATGGCGTACAGCCTTTCCGAATAAACGCGCTATCTAATGCAAAAAGAACTTTTCAAAATGGATTAGTATTTTCTGAGATTAGCACGTTCGAATAAACAGATGAACAAACAAACTCTCCAGCTTTATTATAGTAGTAAGATTAAGTGGAATTTTTGTTATGAAAAAAAAAAAAAAAAAAATGAATGCTATTGAAATCTCAGTAATGACTTAACGGGGGTGAACTTCAGAATTTCAAAAATTTGCGAATGGGTACAAAGGGCCATTTTTTTTGTTTATAAACAAGATATCTCACTTTTATATAGTAAGAAAATTATAACCGAACGGAGAATCACTGTAATTCGATTGAAGCTGAGACTAAACGCGATATTCTGGTTGTACACCAGCTGCTTCGATTACTGATGGAAGTCCAGGGTTGGGGATAATACCTTCGAATACTGCTTTCTCCCGGTCTTTCCCCTGAACTCCCCTTGTTCCTTCATCTTCCCGATCGTAACCGTTGTACTATATAGATACTGGTCAGCCCGGGTCACGCTTGGTCCTCGCATATGCGCTGAACGGATGCACCTATCTCTCTCTTTTTCTCTCCCGTCTCTCTTTATGTACATCAACGTGAATTCATCGAGTCTTTGGCTGAGGCTACTCTCTTGGCTTTACTCTGTGCGAACATCTGGCTCTATGTACGAGGGCATCTTCGAACACGAGAGAGGATATAAAGCCGGTGCTTTGCACCGGCTTGTCTCAAAACCTCGGCCCTCGTCACAGAGGGGCAGTACGTAAAGTTCCACCGACATCAGACTCTTACCCTTCTATCCTCGATGTGCAATACCCGCGTGAATCAAGTCAAAGTGGCCAAATTGTTGGTTCGCTTACAACTCACGGTCATCGCGAGATCACCGCACTTATCTTACTACTATAATAAAGCTGGAGAGTTTGTGTGTTTGTATGTTTGTTCGAACGCCCTAATCTCAGGAAATACTAATCCGATTTGAAAATTGTTTTTTTCATTAAATAAGCCGTTTATTCAGAAAAGCTTTACGCTATGTAACATTATGATATGACCTTAAGGAGCGTCGGCGGCGCGTTGAATCGGGGGACGGAAATTTAACGCGAGTGAAACCGCTCGTATATTTATATACAATATATACGGGTAGTTGCCTCGAAGCAAATACTCACGTGCATTCACCAATGCTTCTTGCCCGATAAACGTTATAAACGTAAATTATTTCCGCTACTTTATCTGCTATTTGTTTAATATACAAAACTACCCCAACAAAACTCCCACGCTCGCCAAACAATTAAACTTAGAGACAAAAGATTTTCTTTTTTTTTTTCGTACATTTTTCTACTCAATTATGGTGTGGGAAATACGTGGCGTAAAATAATTACGAATTCATCGAGGAATTTCAAATTTTATATGATTTTTTAATTTTTCTTAAAAAATCTACGACGGTTTATCAATTGCAAAATATTGTGAAATCGAAATTAAATTTGCTTTCATGCTTTCATGGAGGGGGTAACCCCCTCCATTCGGGGACACATAAATAAAAAGTCCCCAATCAATACCCAATATGGTTAATGTTGGGTACTGATTTTAAAAATAATCGATAAAGATCTTCAAATATGTATACAATTTTTTCTTTTCTTTTTTTTTCAATATGTATAAAATCCCCAATCAATACCCAATATGATTCATATTGAGTATTGATTTTTAAAAAAATTAATAAAGATTTTCAAATATGTATACAATTTTGTATGTATCAAATTTTATATTTAAGATAATGAACATGAATTTTAAAAAAATCGTTTCCTCCGGATTATTTTATCCCGGTCAGGAAGCTTCCTGTATCAAAAAGTAAAAATTTCAAAACTTAGCTCGTAGAGAAAAATTTGTTAGCGAGATCAAATAACAATGAAGATTCGTTTGTATTTTTTTTTTTAATTCAACATATTTTCATCCCCATAATTTTTACTAAGCAAACAAAACAGCCACTTACTCATAAATTCAGCATTGTAAATTGAAAAAATGACAAGCAATGCGAAAGTTTCAATTTGCATTTTTTTTTTTTCTTCAACAAAATGGTTCTCTGATTTCCGGGGAGAGGTCGTCTGTGGGAAAGCGAGAGAGGAACTTTTGAATTTCACAGTTGAATTGACCGCAAATTGCGGTTGTAAAAAGAGAAAATGAAAGAGAAGAAAGAAGGTAAAAGTAATAATTCAATAGAAAGGTTCCAACTTGCTTGGACTTTGCTTTTTGACGATGGGAGGGGGGGGGGGGAGTAGAATTTTTGTTTTCATTCGATTAGCACACGAAACCTTCGTGGCAGAATCAAAACTTTCGAACTGTGCGGCTTTTAGCGAATAATTCTCTTTTTCTCTTTCGATGAAGGTAAATTTTGTCGGATAGGGAATACCGAAGAACGTTATGTATATATACAATATACATGCAACACAAGGCGAGAGAGTTATTTTGCTGTACAAGCCATCTCTCCGATGAGAATCGATAGCGGGACGTTGGAAGATGTACGGGGACGTGAAATCACATTGTCCCAGGACCCCCCTTCGTACGCCGGTAGGTTGATTGGGTTAGTAGTAGGTCGTATAGGGTCTAGGCGTGTTCCGTTGTTACTACTCCACGCTCGTTCTTCGTCCTCTGTGTCACACGCGCTTCGAAAACGAGCGATAGATGCACCTTCGATGCATCTATATATATCTGTGTTCATGCTACCCTGAAAGGCTATAACCAAACCGTGACGTTACTTAAAAAAACAAAGTATTCTTCGTTTTTTTTTAATAATTTGTCAATTTTTATTGTCAAAAGGAATCTTAATCATTTTTTTATTAATATAAATTTTCAATCAATAACGTGAGACAAACGAAATGTTGTTACATTTTTTTTGAGTATTTCTTTTTTTAAAAAAAAATTTAGATAATTGTTTGTGCGCGATAATTAATACGATGGAGGGAAATAATTAAGTGATATTTTAGTGATAGTAGATTTGTTTGACGTTTGTGAAAAGCACAAGTAACAAGACCTTTTAAAAACTATGCGTCCCTGCATGTCCGCGAAAATTTCGTCGTTTGATAAAAGCGCGTGTACTGCACGAACCGGCGAGGCCCTTTCATCAATGTAATAGAGACGGTATTTCGAGATAAACAAATCAGGACTATTAAATACCCTTCTCCGTAAAACTATTCCTGTAGTGCACTTTTACCCTCTCGTTTCGTTTTGCCATCGGAGCACCCCTTCCTCTGTCTCGACTCTACGTTATTAACATTTTTGTTTTCAACCCCCTTCTACCGACCCGCTGTATACTTTCGAAAAATATCCCGTCCACGCTTGATAGTTAATTGAATTAATGCGAAATTCAGTTGAAAGTGAAATTTATCGTTAAAAGATGATAAAACAAGAACGTCAGATTGACTAACAATTTTATGACGCTTTACTCTTCACAACCCTACCGGGAAATAGTTAAAAACAATAGTTAACAAATTCATTTTTTTCAAACAAAATTAATTAAACAATATGCAAATATCAATTTGCATCATTATTTTGTTTGTTTCATCTTTGTGATAAGCGAAGTCACAACTGTTCTGATAGCGTGTGTGCCTCTGTGTGTGTGTGTGTGTGTGTGTGTGTGTGTGTGTGTGTGTGTGGTCGGCTTGTAACGGTCGGAAAGTCTTTATAATCCTGAATGAATGGACGATCGGTGAGTCTTTGCGCGACGAGTAGTCTAAGAAAATCAGTGGTATATCTCATTGCCCACCTCGTGACACCCTCTTGGCTAGTCGCCTAATGACCGGGAGGCTCGCTTCTGGTTATAGAGATGTGCGAGTGGTTGAAGCGGGTGGAGCGCTGTATGAGGGGGTGGTTGAGAAGATGAGGAGGAGAGGGCGCGGGGAGGAGAGAAGGGGTGATGGCTCGCCACGAACGTCCTGAGGGTAATTAGTAAAAACAAAGAACCTTCAACGAGGAACCAAACCCACCCTCTTTGCCGTTTCAACAAAGCGTACCCGAAGGAATCCCGAAATGGCCGGGCTCCCGTTGGGTGGAGAGAAAGAGAACGCCACCGAAGAACTCGAGGCTCTCCTTAGGACGGTGTCGTGGACGATAAAATCTAAATGGGAAAGTAATCTTTGCGACTCTAAGAACTAACGAAGAGAGGGATTTTACATTTTTTGTTTCCTCCAGACTTTAGATATCTCCCGGATACCAAGTGTCCGCCATTGTTTTTCATTTTTTTTACTACCCCTTTCGCTCCTCTTGTTGTAACTGGGAATTTAATGGAAGTTCCGAGTGCAAATGCGTGGGATATAGTTGTAAAACGATTTCGGTAGTTTCCGCTGTTGTCTGTGGTCAGGAGACCCTTCGATCAGTCCACACCACCGTCAGATTATGTTGGGTCAGGTTAGCACGTGCATATATGGTCGCGTCAGAGTGGGTCAATCGACATAAAACACTTCATTTAACTTTCATACCGTAGAAACTCAAGCGACTATCCTGAATGTTAATAAGAATTGATTATTGTTTGTCGCAATCAACAGTAATCAATTCGCTGCCCCTAAATGGGAATAAAAAAATTCTCCGACATTTCCAATCGAAGTGGACAGGCTCCGCTGCATAATGAAAATTGTATTGACATCTATTTGCAGGATATTTAAGGGCTCACATACCACTACGCGTGCCGAAAACCGAGTAAATTTGAAAAATTATTACCAAGGTTACATGATGAAAAAAAATTAAATTGTTGTTTTCACATTTTTTACCTTTCCCTTTCAACTTTTCAACTAGAAGAAAAAAAATGTTACAAATTTTGTTTTTGAATATTAACATTATTTTTTACGCTTATAAATGGACTACTGATCAAGACCACGGCGTCTCCTTGTCGACATGATAATTTCACCAAAAATTATCGAATCTGCAAGAATAAAAAAGAATCTCGTAAAATAATGTTGTAGTAATAGTCTGACAGAGGGAATTTTTTTTTTTTTTTTAAATAACGAAATTACAGTTTTGCAAAATTTAGTATGCAATTTAAAAAAAAATAGTGTTTAATAATTTATAAAAAATTGTCCAACCAAAAAATAAAAAAAAACCTTTCTTCAGACTATAGAGAAAAGTATTATCAAAATTTGAAAAAAATATAAAAAATTGACTGAGTTATTGTGCCGACACTGTCTAAAAACATAGTTTCGAGAAAAACGCGTTTAAAGTTTCTGGTAGGTACAACGTGGACCCGATGTCCGGTCACATTTGTTGCTACAAATTTGTAACGGAGTGAAATTTTCTTATAAGTTTTTTCTGAAAAATTCTTAAAAGTATAAAGAATAAAAATCGTTAAAAAAATCGGTTCTTTTTTATTTCTGGCGTATGCAAGTCCTTAATGAGAAAAACAAAAATTTTCATGATCGTTATTCAGGGGTTTTCATTATTTTTTCATTCGACTCACAGTTCAATATGAGGAAATCATTTGGAATTGATTTAAGGTAGTAGTCTGGTAACTTAAGCCGATTTTCATGTCTTTTTTGGAGGGCTTTTTTTGTAGGAAAATAAAAATCAATCGTTTTGGATATTTAGGATGTTTTTATTTACATATTACAGATACAAAAAAAAATTTGTTTGAAAAAATGTAATAGTTTATTATTATTATTATTATTGATCGAAGTTGGCACCTCGAAAAAAAAGCGCGTGGGTGGCCCCGGTGATTTTGGCTCTTGATGTTATCTGAAATCAAAAATTCTTGATAATTCTTAATCTATAGACATGTCATTCTGGTCGGAACTACTGAAGTTAAATTTCATGGCGGACTTTGGAAAAAAACTTTTTTATCCAAAGTCCGCCATTTTGTTATTTATCCATGAAATTTAACTTCAGTAGTTCCGACCAGAATGACATGTCTATAGATTAAGAATTATCAAGAATTTTTTATTTCAGATAACGTCGAGAGCCAAAATCACCGGGGCCACCCACGCGCTTTTTTTTTCGAGGTGCCAACTTCGATCAATAATAATAATAATAATAATAAACTATTAAATTTTTTCAAATTTTTTTTTTTTGTACCGTTGATTAGTAAATAAAAACATCCTAAATATCCAAAACGATTCATTTTTATTTTCCTACAAAAAAAAGCCCTCCAAAAAAGACATGAAAATCGGCTTAAGTTACCAGACTACTACCTTAATTTAAAATGAAACCTCGTTGTATCGAAAAATTACGAATTTTCTGACTGACATTGTCATAATTCACGTAAATTACATCGTTACCGGACGCGGAAACGGATCATCATGTAAATTCCGTTGGATCTATCACATTGAATGAAATAATAATTTATAGAAGGGGCTCAAAGGCTCGCAAGCGTACCTTTCGCCTTTTTCTCGTCGCTGGCTTGTCCGACGATACTAATAATAATAACAGAGATATTAATAATAATAATAATGACACGAACCTAAATCTCAACCCCATTGTCCATCGTTTGGTCCTCTCTCTCTCTCTGGATGGGTCTCGGAATTTCGGGTCCGCGCAGCTGTCACGATAAAAAAAAAGAAGAAAAACCATTCATCCCCCCATTGTTTTATCCCTAGCACCCCAAAATTGGACGAAGGCCGATGAAACGTCCTGTGTGCTCGTACACGTATATATAAACCGCCAATGGTCAATCCTACCTGAACTCGTAACCCCATGTTTGTTATAACGAACCCTCTCGACTCACCTTTTCGTTCCCTTCCCTTTTCACGTCATCCACACGTCATAGCTATGTCGTCGTACGGCATTTATGAAAAAAGGCAATTTCGACAGCGTCAATAATGGTATTTTGAAAGAAATTTCGATGAAAACTTGAGGGGGTTGAAAAATTTATCGAAATAACTAACAAAGAATAATAGTAGAGGATTGTAAATTTTTTTCTTCAACAAACGAAACTCTTCTATTTCTCCAAGTCAGCTTCTTGTTTTGATTTTTAATTTGATGACCAAGTAAAAATTGAAAATATCCCGTTGTGAACGATAAACATTTCGCTGAACATCCGTTAACTTCAATATACAATTAACGGACGGCCATATGTTGAGGTTAAGATGAGAAAAATATTGCAGTAAGCGATCTGCCACCCCTCTCGGGTCAACAATATGTAAATGTGACCCCTTTTACCAGGGACCCTTTTGGCCCGGTTTTCGTACCTACGGAGAGCAAAAACTCGCCTAGTTTTTTTCGGCCAATGTCACGTGTACACGGAGTTCCGAAGAAAGCCCCGAGGAAGAGAAGAAAAAAAGGTTCCAGGTCAAACTCTTCGGTTGAGCGAAATTATTTTCATTCGAAGCGTCAGATGGGAGCATTAAAAATTACCCCGACGAGAGCAATACTCAGTAGGGCCTGCAGTAGCAAAAGGATGACCCGTCTCGTAGTGACGGGGGTTCCCTTGCACGAGCGAAAGAGATAGAGCGATTTTAAGGGAGTACGAAGAGACAGCACGATAGCTACGAACATTCGTGCTTGGGACACCGGCGAAGATGAGGAGAGGGTAATGGCGTTCACACCCTCTGATCAAGGGTATGGACGCCATTCGGAAGTTTGTGGAACGCGTAACGGTCGGATGTGTGCTGTTATTCGTCGTAACCGTCGATTCTCTCTAGGTTTCTGTGTTCCTCACTAAGACAATCGATACAATTACGTAATGCGAGAACACGGCTGTGGATTATCGAGTAAAAAGACGTAATTTCTTGATGCGAATGGTGTACCAGCCACCCGTGTTACTATTTTGCTCCCTTTTTGTCCCCTCGGACCTTCCCAAAACCTCTGCCATTGTCCTAGCACCTATACCCCTTTGATTCTGTTCCCATAGAAAAATATCTAGTTTGTCAAATCTTTCGGGCATCGCATCTGTACAAAAACCGCCTAATAAGATCCTTCGAACTTAATAGAAATTCGGAAAAGAACCTCGAGTCGTTTTTTAAGAAAACCGAGTAAATTTGAAAAATTATTATAAAGGTTATATGGTGAAAAAAAAAATTAAATTGTTGATATCACATTTTCCATTAACTTTACAACTGTAAGAAAAAAATGTTTATTTTTTTTTTTTCAATATTAACATTATTTTTCACGGGCACAAATGAACGAACAATCAAAACCATAGCGCCTTCTTGTCGGCATCATAACTTTACCAAAATTATCCAATCTGCAAAATTAAAAAAGATTCTAGCAAAATAATGTAGTACTATTAGTCTGACGGAGGGAATGTTATTTTTTTTTCAAAACTAGAGAAATTACAGTATTTGAAACTTTAGTATGCAATTTAAAAAAAAATTAGTGTTTAATAATTTATACAAAATTGTCCAAGCAAAAAATTTAAAAAACCTCTCGTCAGACTATAGAGAAAATATTTATCAAGATTTATAAAGAAAAAAAAGTGAATTTTTTTTTAACTTGACTGAGTTATCGTGCTGACACTGTCTAAAAAACATAGTTTCGAGAAAAACGCGTTCAAAGTTTCTGGTAGGCAGTCGTCCCAATCCGATGTCCGGTCACATTTATTGCTATAACTTTGTAAAGGAGTGGAATTTTTTTCAAAGTTTTTTTTAATTCTCGAAAGTATAAAGAATTAAAATCTATAAAAATAAAATCGATTTTTTGAAAACTTCAGGGGTATGTGAGCCATTAAGACAACTGGACCAGCTAACACACAGTGTCTAGCTAGGCATATTTCGTAGTACTGTCAATTGTCCTTTGAAGAATTGAAGGTTTCAACATCTTCGGAAAAATCTTTGGGGTAGTTGAAGAAGATTTTTCCGAAGATGGTCCAAATCCTAAAAATGGCATGATTCAATTAAACAATAATTAATCATTTCTTATTTTAGTTCTTCAGCAGAATAGTGTAAAATGCATGCAGAGATCGGTAACATCCCCCTGACGGCTAGGACTAAGAATTTCCATTATTTGCACCCCTCATTCGCCTGATTCTAGCTGTTGAGGGATAAGCCTACGAGAGAGGGAAAGAGACTCTAAATGTAACATGGCGATGTAACAACGTAGGCCGCGCGTTCACCGCGTTCGTACGTTCTCCTGTATATAAATTCTCGTATATCGTACATATATATATATATGTATACGAAGAACGTAGTAGAGAGTAATGGCGCCGGGTATTGGAGCTCTCTCGGTAGATGCGAGTCGTTGCGATATTGCAGCGCAAGAGGATATAGCGCGAAGGAAAGGATAGGGCACGGAATCCAGGCGCAGAATTTCCCTTAGGAAGCGGGGCAAAGCACGCCACCCTTCACGAGGTGCGACGCACGGATTGTGGTCAACGCTACGATTCGAAATACGAGGGCTCTGCTGCCACGTCGGTGGCTCAGGCAACGACGCCGGTTCTCTATTCTCCAGCCCTTCTCCTGCTTGTCCGTTGATGATCAAATTCACGGTAAGCACCGATGAAACTTCACCAATGGCGGCTATAGAACGGTCGACTAGTATTTTTATTAAAGCTTAGCGGGTACGATTAAACCTAATACAACGCAAATTGTAAACAAATTATTCTCGACGATAGTCAATATTCTCAACCCAATTTAACTAAATTTCGATCCCAGTTTGAAACGTCCTTCGCTGAGTCCGCAAGTCGCCATTTTTCAAGTTTTCTATTTAAGGCCGTCATCCCGTGCGCAGACTCTGTTTTTACGCTTTTTTTTGGGAATATTTTTTGGCGAACTAAACGAAGATACAACTGCGAAATTTTTACGACATATTTAGTCGCATTTTGAGCACACTTTACAATTTTTTCAGCCCAAAATCGTCGCTCATTGCTGAGGTACACGGTAACTTGGCCACTCATTTTCAAAACACGGCTGCCACGATTGCGGGCGTTCTGCTCATCCGAAACAAAAAATCAAACGGAACATTAGTCTGTGAATTTTCAACTAGCCTTGGAACTAGGTTTATCAAAAAATATTAAAAAGTTAATTTTTGGCAACTTCTTGAACTCTTATCGTCAATTTTGGTTTTTTTTTCACGACTTCTTCGCCATGACAAAAAAAACTTTTCAATATTTTTTGATAATCCTAGTTCCAAGACTACTTAAGGTAGTAGTCTGGTAACTTAAGCCAATTTTCATGTCTTTTTTGGAGGGCGTTTTTTTGTAGGAAAATAAAAATGAATCGTTTTGGATATTTGGGATGTTTTTATTTACATATTAGAGATACAAAAAAAAAATTTGTCGAAAAAATTTAATAGTTTATTATTATTATTATTATTGATCGAAGTTGGCTCCTCGAAAAAAAAGCGCGTGGGTGGCCCCGGTGATTTTGGCTCTTGATGTGATCTGAAATAAAATTTTTTTGATAATTCTTAATCTATAGACATGTCATTCTGGTCGGAACTACTGAAGTTAAATTTCATGGATAAATAACAAAATGGCGGACTTTGGAAAAAAAGTCCTTTTATTTTAGCAAAGAAGGGGTTGTGGAAGAAAAATTTTCTCGGTAGTTCCGACGAGAACTATAAGTGTGTAGAGCAGCTTGTAAAAATGTGAAAGCAATCGGTTCGGTAGAAAAAAAGTTGGGACCCGGGCTGCCAACTTCGAGGTGCCAACTTCGATCAATAATAATAGTAATAAACTATTGAATTTTTTCACAAAAATTCTTTTTTGTATCTTTAATATGTAAATAAAAAATCCTAAATATCCAAAACGATTCATTTATATTTTCCTACAAAAAAACGCCCTCCAAAAAAGACATGAAAATCGGCTTCAGTTACCAGACTACCGGGACCTTAAAGCTGCCATTTGATTTAAAAAAAATGAATGGCTAAGTTGCCGTGTACCTCAGCAATGAGCGACGATTTTGGACTCAAAAAATTGTAAAGTGTGCTGAAAATGTGAATAAACATGTGGTAAAAATATCGCAGTTGTATCTTTATTTGGTTCAACAAAAAAAAAATACTCAAACAAAGCGTAAAAAAGAGCCTTTGCACGGGATGACAGCCTTAAAACCAACGGATGATACTTGGTTAGTGCAGATTATAACTGGGGCGGTTTAATGAACTAAAAAAAATCAGTGGTTCTAACTAAACTAAAAATATGGTAAAATGTTTACTTTACCATGGGTCCGATTAATCTCAAACTTCCTTCAGTCGAACGAACCTAGGAAAATAATCCTCTACCTTAACAAAAACTATCTTTTCCATTGTTCTTCTCTAAAATTGATCTTTCATTGGAGTTCAAAAAATCAATTATCTATTTGAAAATAGCACATTAACAAAATTCAGTACTGCAGATTTGTTTATCATCGATTCCTACGGCTAAGAATTACGGACCACTTTTAATAGTAACTGATGGTGAAGCGATGGGAAGTGGTTAAAATGCTAAAAAGGAAGGTATATATTCTACCAGCATCAAAATAACTGGCTTCGGGGTACAGTAATGGTGCCTCGTTGGCCCATGCATACATATGTACGTAAAAAGAGGATTTTGCACAACTAAATACATGAAGCATGTACATTTATCGTTTCGCGAGAACGAACATCGGATGGAAAACATTTGTTAAATATTTTTCAATGTTTATAAACATTTTAATAATGTTTATAACATATTTTTAATTACTCGAACTGTCTATGTCGACGAGATGCATTTATTCTTTGTACATATGGATGTATCCATGTAATAAATGCACTCGCGGCGAAATCGTTCATTGCATTCGTCCATTCCTGTATGCACACACACAGGATGCATCGGTCCATGTGTAGATGTGTATGCGCTACAGATAAACGAATCGTTGCGTCTCGCTCTCACGAGAACGTACGTGAGAGTCGAGGATATATATTCGTGGCTAGCAAGAGGGAAAGCTATCGCTGGTGTTCAAGCTGGACGCATTTGTATGTGTGTCTAGCTGGGCGCGTTTTGAAATGGAAGCGTTCGCAGGGCGAGATACGTGTGAGCGGTAACCCCGCTCTCCGTCAGGGGCAGCAAGCGGCCACTCGGCACGTTTGTCGCTCTGGACACTCTTCGGGATAAAGCGAGATAGACATGGCAACGTTCGAGCGAGACGAAACTAACGCAGAGCGAATGAAGGGATGATAGAGGGATGAACGCGAGCGGTAAGGGTGCGAGAGTAACCAAGATAGAGAGAACGAAAGAGAGAGAGAGAGAGAGAGAATGATCAGGGGGTAAACGCCAGCACACTAGCGCGACCAGCCCCGCGCTGTCCAGAGAGGGTTGGTACGGGTTTGGATGGTTTTGGTGCGGTGGCCGCGAGGCGCGCGGTGTGTGGCAAGAGGCGAATGACGAGGTGAGGTGGGGACGCCCGGCACGGGGCCACGGCGCAGTTGCTACTCAGACACGGGGATGCTCGCAATGCCTCTATCTAAGGTTATTAAAAAAAAAACAAAAAATCACCGGATTAATTCGTGCTAATTACATGAACGCGTTTTAAAAATCAATTCGTATAAATGAAGAGCAAATAAAAGAACAATTTAACACAAAGAGTTCGCGTATAACGGGGGTTCCATTCTAACTCGAGGCGGCGGGGGGGTGGGGAAGTGTCCTTGAGAAAAAAAATGAATGATCGTGCAGATTTCTGGAGGAAGCTGAATCTCGTTGAACGCGGGGGTCGAAGGCTAAGGATTTTTCCTATTATGCGCGGGAAACGTTTGCGGGTTTTTTTCAACCCCTCTCGGTGATTCGAAACTGGGGGTGTAAGTTAGACATGACGCTAGGCAATGAAAGTGATTTTTCGACGACGGGGATTCGAGATTTTTGGGTTTGCGTCTCCACGAATGGAGAATGACGAGCGACGGGACGCGATTGTTCGATAATCTCTTTGGTGATTGTTTTTCGGTGATCCTTCGGACAAGGATAGCGGAGGAATTAAGTTGGGGCAAAATGGCGTCGTGTGCGAAAAAAACGTCAAGATTATTCCAAGAATCGCTGTTTCATCCCGTCGGTGATACCACGTGGCTGTAGTGACTGAAACGCGGAAGAAAAGTTTGAGAGAAGGCAACGCGGGAACGCGGTAACCAACGAGGAACTGGGGCGAGCGGGGGGGAGGATGATAGGGAGCCGGTGAAGGGGTAGAAAGTGGGTAAGGACGCGTCTTAACCATCGTCTGCTGGCCAAAGAAGGGTTGCACGCGCTTCGAGCCGACGATGGCGACGCTGGCGACCGGGAATTGCGAGAAAGGGGTAGAAACGGAAGGAGACACGAAACGTCATGCGAGGGGTCTCGCTGAGACATAAATCACGTAGTGGGGGTTAGACAGCTAATGGGGGGGGGAGACCACCGACGCATTCAAAGACGCTCATTCGTTCAGACGGTCACGTGGGACGCTTCTTATTTGACCTTTTTCAAATGGGCACCGGCGGGACATTCGAAATCTGGCCTTTGCAGCGAGTTCGAATAATGCGAGGATTCATTGTTGTCCGTTAGCAGAGATTACATTCAATGTTCATGATTATTCATCGGTATTTCATTCGTCATTTGCCATTAACGCGATGAACTACACAATCGACCGTGCCCTTCCTTTTGTTACTTCAGGATCGTATGACTTTAGGGTTAAATGGGCGTGCGAGGGTTTGCGAGAAAATTACTTTGGGCGTGGATGATCATCAGGGACGCCAAAGTCTTTCACGAATCGTACTTTATCCTTCGGATCTATTTAACAAGGATTGTCGAATTTTATATTTCTCTCGTTGTTACTTCCGCTTTTCGTTGAATCATTTAGCAGTATAAATGTAGTGTTAGGCCGAAGCCTTCGAACCTGCAAATGCGAGATCCAATAAGCTTCCTGGAAAATCTGCTCGTCCGAGTTCAACGACCTGCGCCGCGATAAAACAATCCTTCAATCCGGGTGAAAAAAAAACAAACCGTTTCTGTTTCAGACGCGTCGCACTGTGTTGTTATGTGTTACAATAGTAATTATTTCATTGAAAAATTAATTTCCGCCGTTTGTAAAGGAACATTACAACAACAACAACAACAAAAAAACAAAATAAAACCAGTACCATACCATATATAAACGCACACACACGCAGAAATATCGAATTTTTGTCTGTGCAATAAAACAACAAAGTCTGATAAACAACTCAAATTCCGAACACCCTTTTTCGAAAACCAAAAAATTCAAAGCAAAAACTAAGGAAACCAACAAAAAAAAAAAATCGCGCGCCAAGTATATTTATAATTCATCATCGTTGATTTGCCGGAACTTTTGTCTCATTTCGAATTAAAAAAAAAAAAAAAAAAATATATATATATAAACGAAAAGAAAAAAAAACGAAACAAAAAACCAAAAAAAAGGAAATAACGACGAGTGATAAGAAAAAAAGCTAAAAGCAAAGAAAAAAAAAATCGAAGCCAAAAAGTGAGTGAAGAAAGCGAGGACGAGCGAGAGAAGGAAGAAACAAAATTATACAGGAAAAAAAAAGGAGAAAGCATTGCCTTAGAAGAAAAAAAAATACAAAACCTGCACGCACGGTCAAGGAACAAAGGGAGGAAACAACAAAGCTACAAACGAAACAAAAACCTAACTCTTTAGACGAATAAAAAATTGTAAAGATATGACTAAAGTATATTTTTAACAAGTTTTGAAAAAAGAATCTTTAGATTTAAAGCAAAAACTAAGGGAGGGGCGGGGTTTGGGCGGGGAGAGGGGTAAATTTTAAAAGACACGAGGAGAGAGAAAGAGAGAGAGAGAGAGAGGAAGAAAATCATCGGGTGAAAAAGTAAGAGGGAACAGAAGAAAATCGAAAAAAAAGAAAAAACGAAGAAAACAAAAATACGATGAAGAAAAACGTTAAAATTCTTTATAACTGAAAATGTGATCTACAAAAAAAGTCGTTGCTACCAAGAGAGCCTTATGTCCTTGTTTCAGTTAGTTCGGTCGAAAACGTAAGTACCGAATATATAATGCGAAAAAGCATATTTCTCAATATACGTAGCAATATATATATATATATATGAATTTTGTTTCTTATCGTATCTGTTTTACCATCAGATAAAATTAGACTGAACCAATAATTGACAACGGGATAAAGATCCGGACCGTAAGTGCAGGAAGCTTCCGTTTCGGCGTACCATCAATATCCGGCAAATCCCTCGAAACGATTTATAAACCGATTCCGCGAATTCGATTTACAAAGCAATTATGCAATCGATCCTCATATTTATACATACATATAAACAAAATTCTATAGAATTCGAATACATCGCGAGCTTTTCCAATTTCTCGCGATCCATCATTCGTTTTTTTCCGACGAATCTGTCGTTCCGGATCTGACGAATATTCCGCCCTCCAGTCCCTGCTAATATTTAACAACAATGGCATTGTTTCATCAGCCCTTATTCAGCAAATCGACTCGTTTGCCATCGACTCGTTAATCACCCGACAAAATGTAACGATGATAAGTTTTACCGCGTCCAACCCCGTTAAAAACATTATGACTTTAGTGTCATCAAGCTCTTCTCCAGCCACCCCTCTCGTTCTCTCTCTTTGTGGATCATTAAAAATTAATAATTTTAAACAATAATATCTCGCCACGATGAAGCTCGAATATATTTCCTACGTACATCCACTTGAATAAATTCATCACAAGCAGTCACTAGCCCCGCACCCCTATCGCAAACATTAGCATGGCCGCCATGAATAAAGCAAACGGCGAGGAGCAGAGAGATCGGTAGCGATTTTCCTCTCATGGCGCCCGAATAGCCGGTGGACCCCACGATGAAACCGACGTCGCACACCCGATGACGATGATTCCCCACCATTTTGTAACTCGCCCCCCGCCCCCTGTTCGTATTGATCCCCTCGAAACACCAGATTCAGCGAGTTCATTCTCCCTGCACGCGGTATATACTCGTTTTGCAATTATCCTGGAAAACATATATGGAAATGCAAAATCATTGCCTCGGCATCGTCGAACGGGGGCTGAATGATTGCGTTGTTGCGCACACACATATATATATATATATATATATATATATATTCATGCACCGATATGTACATAAAAATCGTGTCCGTAGAGTTGTGAAAAGAGGGGAGTTGTTCGTTCGACGAAAGACATTAACGAACTGTTTCAGACTTCCGGATTTGCCAGACAGATACAGTGGTTTATTTGTGGTTTCCTGTCGTCTCAGGACCATGGAGACTGTCTAAACTTTTCTAGAAAATTATAAATAATTTCTTTAGAAACAGAGCGAAGAGGGTAGGAGAAGAATACTCATGAATAACGTACCCACGAAATCGTCCTGTTTTTCTCACCCTGCAAAAAAAAATCGCAAGGCCATGTCAAGCATTTACGAAGTTACAGTTTGAGGAATTCAATCAAGATGAGTGAGTGAGAGATGGCTTTTGCAAAATCAACGTAAATCAGGGATGCGACTGACCAACTCTACGAAACGATCCGAGTGAAGAAGCGCGCTCTTGAGTTATGTAAGGGTCGGTGAAATGGTCAATTAGATCGCAAGAGATCGGTAAACTAGGGAGGGAGTGAGAGAAAGACAATGAAACGTAGAAGTAAAAGTCGAAAGGGTGGATATGGAAATTTCCGTTGTGAACAGAGTCTAGGTAATACAGAAAAGCGATAGAGCCTGTCCATCCTCGGTTGGCAATGGCAACGAGAGTACATCGGGGCGAGGGTGAGATCGAGGGCGTGGGTCGTTGAAAATTTTTTTCGACGATCATTCGCTACCCCCGGAGACCCCAGCAAAAGCTGTAGGGATCGAGGATCGTTGGTGTTGGTGCGTCAGGTTGATTCGTGCCGATGTTGCGTCCAGGAGTCCACCAATACCAATGCCACCAAAGTTAGCCGTCCCTTTGTATTCGCACGGTACGATCCTCAGTCTGCGTTTTCCCCGTTCACCTCATCGTCCGGTATGTAGAAGTACTGTAAGACTGTGTGGGAGGTCGATGACGATGACGCTGGTGGCGTTCGGCAATCGCGATGGTATTTGTATGCCGGATAAATGGTGGTAGGTACGTGAGATAGCAGGGAGGAAGGTGATGGCGTGAGCGGGTGGATGGTTGGAAAGCATGAACGAGGGTGTGTATCGTGGCGCGGATGATGGTGACGAGGGTGGAGGGCGGCGAAGGGCAAGGAAGGCATATAGGGAAGGAGGTGGGGTGAGTTTTCGAACGGGGGGGAGTAGGGGTCCGTTGCGATCATACATAGGCCAGGGCAACAAGCGGGCAACGCAAGCTACCCTGCCCCGCACTTTTATTTTCCGCACACCACGCGTATTGATCCCGGAGTCATTCAAAATGGCGGCCGTTGCCGAGTCAGCCAATGACTGCCTGAATCGATGACTGCAGTATGAAGCCGCGCCGCACACCATCCACCGACCACCCCTTCGGGCAGGTCGAGACCGGACTGTGCGGACAGCGGGGCGTGGGGCCAATGGGAGAACGCCAGATCCCTCCAAACTATATAATCTTCCAACACATTCGCTCTAGTCTCACACTCTATCTCTCTTGCGCTCTAACACTAGAACGTGCAAAATTTACCACACGCACGTAACATCTACGATATATATTCCTGCGTTGCATCCCTAACCTCTCTCTCTTGCTCCCTATGTAAGCACATATATCACAAAGAAGGATGGCAATAGCGAACGCGCGATCTGCACACCTTAGGAATACAGAGAAATAGATACCGAACTGATCCAAACCCACGCGGACCCTAGACCATAATCATCATGATAACGCGTATACGTACACGAGAAGGCCTGGTTACACAATCGCGGAACCTGGTATAACCCTTGTATTACGAACTAGGCTTCAATGCAAATGTGTGCTACCCTACACCTACCATGGGCCATGTATAGCGCAACCCTGTTAGATGCATTTTCCAAAAGTTCCTCTCTGCCCCGCCTCATCGCTATCTCTCTCTGTCTCTCTCTCTGGGATACCTCTCAACGAACCCACGTAAAGCCTGCACCTATACCGATTCTCGCCTGTACAGATCCCGATCCGCGTACGAAGCGAAATTCGATAGGGGGTGGTTTCGAAGAGAGGGAAGAGAGACACGTCGATGACCCGGACGCCCGGATCATTCGATACGTTCGGCTGGGATTCTGGCTGTACGGCAGTATGGTGGGGGAGAATGGATGACTATCCGATACACGCGGGGTGGAAACGGGGGGGGGGGGGATGAAAACATGGCAGCCATCGAAAAGATGATGAAAATACAAAACGAAATAAAATTTCAGTAGACCCTTTAAACATTCGCTGGACACTTCCATGGTGCATCATTTCCCATCCCCCGCTTTCTCTCTCTCTCTCTCTCTCTCACTCTACCAACGCGGAAACTACCCCCTCAGCTCGAACTATATAGCCCATTCCATATAGTTGACTATAGAGACGTTTGCACACGCTTGAAATTACCTCGTATTCTCTATCTCTATGGATGCATCACTGCGGAGAGCGAGAGGCTCACCCCTACCACGTACCACCCTCAGCTCGCTCACCCGAACCCCTGGGACATTCCTCTCAATTCCCGATGGGGAAAGTGGAAAACCCGAACCCACACGATATACCGTACAGCATCAACGGTCAGCTATTGCTACCACTCGATGATTTAGCTCTCGATGGAATTGCAAATTTCTCTCCAACCGGACCAGCCGAATGATTACTTTTTTTCTTTTTCATTCTTTCCATTTTTTTTTCGCTTTTTTAACGTTACGATGAAAATTCATCATCGAATAGCCGCTCGTCGAATGACGCTACCGTGCGTTCGAGCATCGGCGATTGTTATCATCTCTCTGTGAAAATTTCACGATTGCTTTTATACGCTCATGTTTTCGATTTTATCCATTTTTGTTTCTCATATTTTTCGCGTTTGTGACGAGCGTTTTTCACATGTTTACCTGCTCTTGTCACACGGTTGTCCGTTCGAATTGGCAGGTACTTTTGCGCTTCTTTTTCTACAACAGGCTTAACCACAAAAATTACTGCGACATAATTTATGTACCAATTTTGCTGGTTACATCAGCCAATGAAATAAGCACTTGCCGTAAAAATATTTACAGCGTAATGACGATTAGGGCGGAAGATAATTTTTAAATATATTTTAAAGAGTATGAATTAGGGAAGTTGTTCATTCATTTGCAAAATTTTCGTTTAGCTCAACGAAACGTTTGAAAGAAATCGTTGTTTGTTCGATTATTAACGAAAACCGTTTGACGGCCGTTCGATCGACGAAATATATCGAAAGGCCTTCCGCAAACTTTCATTCGCAAATACCGCCAATCGGTTTACCGTCATTCCGTCATTTCGTACCATCCTTCCGTCGTGCAATCGGAATATTTTTTCTCGTTCCTTTCCAATTGCACACGCTGCACGATCAAACCCCCTGTTTGCCGGACGCGTTTCTTTTCGAAATCATTGGCCACGTTTGTGCAGACACCACTTCATTTTGAATTCTCTGTGATGCCACAAATTTTCAGTCACAGGCCAACGAACTCCACGCGCACACACACACACACACACATGCCATTTCATTCCCAGAGAGAGAGAGAGAGAAACTTTGTCACTCGATCTCTCTACAATTCGTACGCCCTCGCACGTTGCATTTTCTCTCGTCGAACAAATCGAATTCCACACACGCCGTCATCATTCGTTTTTCATTGACTATAGCGTTTCGTTTGACGAGAGCTTTCCGGTTGGTAAAATAAAAATTAATCGAAAGTATTTTCTTATCCCCTATTGCCAAATCGAAAATTCTCATTATAACGAATTCAGAAAAACGTACATGGAATTAACAAAAAATATGACATTCAACTTGTTCAATGACGAAATATATTGCTGTTAGACTCGAGCGTAGGATTTTTTTCGTAAAATCTTAGAAATCGCATAATAAATCATTCACAATGAACTTTTTTTCAATAAAATAATTAGATATCATTTTTAATTATAAATAACTCAATTTTACATTTTCAAGCAGGATATTTCCTCTTCTATAAAAATTAGACAAATCGATAAATAATTATTATCAAAAATACTGTACATTTTTGTACTTCTTTCGGACCAACATATTCTTTTTTCATTCAAAAATGTTTTTCTGTTTGGAAATTTAATCTTAATGATTTTTTATTTTTCATGACAACGCTGCCACCCTCTGTTGAAATTGAAATTTTTCAAAATACCTTTCGTTCTCCAAAAGTTTCATTACTTCCTTACATTAGATATCACTTTTAATTATAAATAACTCTATTTATCATTTTCAAATAGGACATTTCCTCTTCTATAAAAATTAGACAAATCGATAAATAATTATTATGGAAAATACTGTAAATTTGTGTACTTTTTGCGGATCGACATTTTTGATTTTCATTCACAAACGTTTTTCTGTTTGGAAAATTAATCTTAATTAATTGTCATTAAAACGCTGCCACTCCTTGTTCAACTTGAAATTCTTCAAAATACCTTCCGTTCTCCAAAAGTTTCATTTTTACATGGGACGAGAATTTCTTCGAGATATTTTACAATATCAATCGTTAAATTGTAAGTAACCAGAATGCATCTTTTCTGTGCTCGATAAAAGTTTGCTGATAAGAGGAATAGTTTGCCGATGCAGATAACGAAAACAGAAAAGAGACAGATTAATATAGTCTTATCGTTTTGCACGGGCCAAAAAGTACACATCTATACTTTGATATATATATATACAGTATTGAAGATACTGCACTAAGTTGAAGACTTCTCGAACGTATATATAGAGCGTCATCGTTTCGCTATCTTGGTCACCTTGATCCTGGATAGGAGACGAAGAACGCGCATCTCGAGCGTCTTATCTTATCAAGGCAGCAAACCCTGCCCGAGTTTCTCACTGCATATATCTTTTTGCTTATGCGGAAAAATGATAATAACAATAATAATAATAACAATAATTGAGAAATCATAAATGGAAAATGCTCCTAAATCCCCGCGGTTTATCTTTTTATTCTCGTCAGAGAGATAAAAGTGTCATGAGTTAGAAGTCAATATATGCAGACTCCTCTTACGTAATAGAGAGAAGAAAAATAGAAATTAAGTAGAACGAGATTATATAAAGCTGGGAAAAAATTGATATTCTTAACGGCGAACCAAAATTTTATTTATAATTAAGTAAAATAATTTAAATTCAAGAAATAAAATAATCCAAAGGACACAAAAATTGTTTACCTTTGTTTTGGCGTTTTTAATTTTTGTGCAATTTTTCATTGTGCAAACTCATTCTTTGATTCAAATAAAATGTTTCTTTGAATCACACAAGTCAATTTGTCTTAATGTATTATCGGGAGTAAAAAAAATCTTTGTGGGCGTTTAAAAAATTGTACCATGTGGACCATTTGTTTGAATCTTTAATTCAAACAAAATTTTTCTTTGAATGAAACAAGTCAATTTGTCTCGATGTATTATCGGGAGTAAAAAAAAGTTTGTGAGCCATTCAAAATTGTTCCTAATTCGCCTGTCACTCTCATTGCTTTTCATTCGTTAGTGAATATGAAAACAAAAAATCGAACGACCTGGAAACATAAATAATGAAAAACTCACGTGTTTTTTTTAATCGTAATACAACGCCCTGAGAATTTTTTCGAAGTGCCTCTTTATATTTTATAACGCCAGATGAGTACTCCACACTCTCGATTCTCACTACATTATTTATCTCACTCGTACGCGTTTCTTCGATGTGTGCATACGTACTTAGATTGGCTCTTATTGACACACAGAGACCAGAGACCCATGGCGGTGTCGTGCCGATGCAATTGTACAGTCGGAAAACATTTGCTCTCATTCTAATGGGCATAGCAATTTGTCAATACTTTTTTTAAACCCTTAAACGCATTCGTAACAATTTTCGGAATTTTTGTACATTTTTAAAAGCCGTTCAAAAAATTCCAAGCGAAATTTTTTGAAATGCTTAAATCTGTAAAAAATGAGATATAAAAAAAATTGTAAGAGTAATTTAATTTTTGTAAATATTAATTTTATTCCGGAAAAAAATTCACCTCCGATAAATTTGAATTTTCTACATTTTCAACAATCGTTCGTTTGGAATTTCCCACACGATTTTTTATTTATTCGAAAAATAAATGTCCAATCAACCCTTAAGGGATATAGCCACAGTACGGGGTATAAAATCATGTACACATTTAACAAATCTTTTGTACGGAAAAAGAGATTTATTTATAAAACTAATTGCACATCTATTTAGTATAAATATCAAGCTAATAAAAAATATTTGTTTTTGTTTTTTTTTATACAGAATGACCGACTGCTACCATTTGCTTTTGGTATCTTTTTCCAATTGGCGTGATAAATAACTTCGACAATTTGTCACCTGGAATAAAAAAAAAATGCTCGTTAATCTACATCAGAATACGTAGAGAAGTATGTATGGAATTTGAAAAATATTGTTTCATTCGAATATTGTAGACCATTGAACTTAAAAGATAAATTTCCAGGAAAAAATTTCATATAAAACTACTCATAAAATGGAAAGTTTTCAATTAATCAGAAATTCCGCAGGTATTTCTCTGCAAAATGCAATTAGAAAGTTAATTAAAAAATTTAAAGTCAATCGGATAAGAATTGTCGAAGTTATTTATCACGCCAATTAGAAATTGATATCAAAAGCAAATAGCAGTAGTCGGCCATTTTTTACAACAAAAAAACAAAAAAAATATTTTTTATTAGGTTGATATTTATACTAAATAGATGTATAATTAGTTTTATAAATGAATCACGTTTTTCATACAAAAAAAATTCTTAAATGTGCACATGATTTTATACCCCCTACTGTGGCCATAACAGTCTTTTCATCGATCTTTGAAAGAATTCATCGTAGAGTTGTCGAAAATTGAGGGAAAAATTGTCGAAACGAATATAGTTTTCTGTCTGAGAGATATCGATGACTCTATGAACGTTAATAATTCCGCGGAGACAAAAGGATTTTCCACGAAATCCTCTGACTCTCTGAATTATTGAATTGAACAGTGATTTGTGTGAGGGGATGATTCGGTTTGAATGTGAATTACGGCGAAAGGTTCAATGGACGTTCGAGCTCTCGAAGGTCGATGAAAATATCGACGTCGACACTTTATTATTTAATCGAATTATTGATTAACCACGAAAAGCGTGTTTCAAGCGCAAAACTACGGGATTGTATTCACGTTAAAAATTAAAATTGTCATTCGTCCGCTGAGACTTTTCTTATCGGTCTGTACAGCAACTCTGTCCGGGAGTCATTTCAAGCGAGTCTTTTTCTAGCGCACCGAGGCAGTTTTTCTATTAAGCTTCATTTGTTTCTTTCATTGCGTAATGCGAGAACGCGAGCCGGACGCGTCGCTCATTTCATCCTACTGCCGCTTCTACTGCCCGTTACTACTGCTCACCGATGTATTACGGCAACTCACTGTTCGTTACGTTGAATTTCTTTATCTGGATTATATTTATTTATTTATTTTTTAACAAGTAACTAATATAAAGTTGATCATTGGGTTTTTCCTAAATTTTTACTACTCTGAAATACCTGCACAGTTGCTCTCTCTAAATTTGTTTTCCTCACAGCTAAAGCTTGGTGAAATTTTGAAAACTACAAAAATGTTTTCCACCAAAAACTTATTTTAACAATATTTTAAGTTCAAATTCAATTTTTGTCGTTAACAAAGAAAAAAGGAAAAATTCAGGAGCCCAAATTGCCTAAATTCGAAATTTTTACTTTTACCATCCGATTAATCGCGCGCGCCATTAAAAATAAGGGAGAAATGAAATCAAACACGGAAAAAAAAAAAAAAAAAAAAAAAATGCTGATCATCAGTTTGCCAACCGGACCGTAGTTTCGAATTCCTTCGCGAATTCACCGCCAGGCGTCACCTCGATACGGGATGAAATATTTCACGTCGACTAGCGGAGGGGTTGATTTTTCGACGAGGCGACTTCACATGCTCGGCGCTATAATACCAACCCCTCGTTCACATCAGAGCGCGGGCGCGTCACGATTCACCCTGTTCAATCTTTACACCCCAACGAAAGTTTTCGTGGGGAAACTTGTTGTTTTTTTATTATTCGTTATTATCGTTTTCATCGTGTGCTTTTTTCCGAATCTTATATCTCTTTGATTATATTCCATTCCTTGATATCCCTCCTCCCCACCGCCCTCCGCGGATCGTCCAGAGTGTTGCACGCTGTCCTATTGCCCTGTCACATTTTTCACGGGAAATTGGGAAAAACCCGATACAACGCGGCTAAGTTTAACCGATTTTTTTGGTATTTACCTACAGAAAGATTTCAAAAATCTAATTTCTACACAGGATGTAAGGCAATACAGCTGCGGGTATGTTTTTTTTCTCATTTCTCTCAGAGACGATTTTCTTAGAATACGAATCGACGTAAGGGATCTTCGATTGATGATAAAACTTTCCCCTCTCCACGCTTGACAATATTTCTCAACCCTTCCGAAGTCGCCATTTTTTTCGCATACACAGGCGCCTCGCGTATGTCCTCCTTCATTGAACGGTATCTCGTGATACAAGAACAATCGAGGAGTGAAAAGAAAGGGGCGAGAAAGTGAGAGAGAGAGAGAAAAAAAAAGGTTCATCCACCCGAGATCAGAGAGACTGCAAGACGAATGTCTTCCGATTCGTTTTTCCCCTTTTTTTTTATTCAAAGGATCGGGTGGGTGCGTTATCAGCCGTGTCCGATCTCGCCACGCGAAACTGGCTTTCCAACTCTCATGAATTCTCGTCGGAACGGCTTTTTGGTTGTTACGCATTGGTCGTTTCTTTATTACCATTGCCGGCCACTTGCGCTCGCGGGTGCTCAATTCCTACATTTCTCGTTGGATCGCAAGAGGGTGGGGGGGGGGGGGGGTGTAACTGTTTCACGTGTCGTGTATACGTAAAAGTACTCTTGAGGAATACTCCGGGACGGTGGCCTAAAAATTGTCCAGCTGCCGAACATCGAGGTACCTCGCGCGAACGCAAACAACGACGCTCAGGATTCGACGATCTGTACCTCCCCTTTCGCCCTCACCCCATAATCCCCTTCAAGAGCCCCATGCGTCCTCGGTTCTTTCTCACTTCGTAGTAGAGACACGACGGCCCCGCTCCGGCTCCCGATCGGTTCTCACCTGTTTTTTTTGGCCGCCGCAGGTATATAACCGCGATCGCGCGGTCATACACCGTCCTCGTACAACCGCGTCTTTATCATTTGTAATTTAAAGCATATGAAGAGGGTACCGGTGAGCCCTTGGGTAAGAATAACCCTCTCTTTCGATTTCTTACACCACCCACACCATGACCCGTTTATTTCCTCCGGGCCAGCAACGTTTAGTAAGACTTTTCCGTTTTACCAGCCTGGCCGGAAGTTTGTACGCTATTTACCCTCCGCGATCTCGATCTGATCGGTTAAAACACAAAAGTATGTATACATAAGAGGTTGCTTTCTTTGTTAGGGACCGAAAGAGGTCAAATTAATTTTTTTCTTTTTTTTCTTCAACGCGCCAAGCTGGCCTGCCAATGATATCTATCACCTTAACGATGATGTCGTTTCGTCATCGTTTCTTTTTGCTTTTCATAATTTTAAAAAATCCCCGTGTCGCTCTTAACACAAACGCTGACGAGGTGTTACTTGGGGGTTGTTTTTAGTCCAACAATATTCAGCCTAAATACTCTAACGCGATTATACCTTCCGGCTCGTTTAAACGAGCAATAGTGGAAAAATTCGACAAGCAGGTGGTTTAGGGGATGTTGGGAGAGATGATTTTTTAAAAATCTTTCTTCATCTATCTCTATCGATTATTTTTTGCCACGTCCTCTGAGGAATTTCTCACCCTCGTACCCACACGGCAGGGGAGGGACTGACCACCACGACGCTCGACAAACGTCAGTGTTAACGTGGATTTATTAGGACTTTTATACGCTGACGAAGTAGCGAGAAACGTGAAATAAATAAACAAGAAGAAAGATCGATTTTTGGAAAAGGAACTTATCCAAAAAATTAAGCAAAATTAATATAAATTCTGCTGCTCTACTGATACTCTAAATGATTTGTCTGCAAAATTAACGTATTCTCTCCTGATAATTGTATTAAAGATGCTATCGCCAAAGCAATGGAAAAAAAGAACGAAAACTCCCGGCAATGTTAAGAAAAAACTGGAAGATAAAAAACAATGTTACGTAACACCGAGAAACCATTGTCAATGAATAACCGAGAAAAATCTTCACCCTTACTATCTCAAAGCCCCCCAACCACTCCGACAGGACACACGTGTCAGCCACGTGGAAAAAAGGACGAGGCGGAGTAGGAGAGTGATGGGAAAAAAAACCACGCACAAAAGTTGGCGCACGAGGGAGGATGCCAGCGAAGTGGGGGTATTTTGAGTAGCGGTGTGTCAGGGGTTAGAAGAGTGAGGGGAAAAGAGAAGGACAAGAGGGAGTAGGGGGTCGAGAAAGAGCGAGGGAGGAAACGGGCGAAGAAAGTGGGGAAAGAGGGCTGAAAAGGCGTCGTGCCACCGAAGGGAAAGTAGAATAGGACGGAGAGAGAGAGAGAGAGAGAGAGAGACCCTCACAGTGTGAGAGAAGAGGGGAAAGATGTTTGGGGATGCTTCCGACGTTATGCGCTATGGTGGGGGCGGTTTTGTATTCGGACGGGGTTATTTTCGTAGTGGGGAAGATTGCCAAACGTTAGAAGTGGCGGTGGTAGGAGTTTACAGGAGTCAAGAAGAAGGGGCATTGCCTTTCGCGGGGGGATGCTGTGTTTCTCGCGATGACTACGCGTACTCGGTGATTGAAGTATTCTCAATTGCACGGCCACTGGACCACTCAAACTAATACGATAACCCGTTGCTGACGACACTGCTCTTCTATGTCCCGCATGGACACGATCGTGGACATCGTGATTTCAAAGAGGGATATCGAGACATCGAAATGAGCACAGTTTTTACGGGTTGTTTTACGGAACAACCACCGTGCTCGTTTCGCTGTCGCTGTAGACTCACGGAAACTAGACACAATCAGGTGTTTATGTTTTTAGATAATGATATAGAGTCCGTAGCGTTGTCACGAAGAATTCAAATTTTTCACGTCCGCTTATCGTGACAAACGTTCCTTCGATGTGTTCGTAGAATATACACATGCATCGTGATTGGGGAGAGGAGACAAAAAAAAATGAGCGGGCGTTTTTATTGGAGATTTGGGCGGGAGAACCCCTTCGTCTTTCGCTCGTATATCTCTCCCCCGTATCGCGCTTAGTCACGCATGTGTGCCGATCAAGGCGCACAAAACGAGAGGCCATTTTTCTGTACTCCCTTTTTTTTTCTCTCCCTCGTTCGCCGCCCTACTTCTTCTGCTTGATTTTTTTTTAATTATTTTATTCTAACCTACTGTACGCTACCGTAGCACACCCCCGTAGGCCGAACTATAAAACGAGAGGCCCCACCGTCCAACGTTGCCTCACTGTGTTTCGCTGCCCTAATACTTTTTTTCCACCCCCAGTCGAAACTTGACATTCGCGAGGAGAGCACACACATGCTCGTCTCGGTACTTTCTTTTTTCTAGACTCATTGTCTAGAAAACATTTTCTGTAAAATTGAGCGAGAGGGAGGGGAGGGATTTTTTTATTTCGTGCAACATTCAGGTGAGCAGAGGTTTGAAGCTTCTTAGCATTGACTGTTCATAAATTGTGCAGTTAATATATCACAGATTTTAAGGAAAAAAAAAACCACCCTCTAATTATAGTGGTAAAGTATAATCAGTGTCTATAGTGTTTTTCATAGAACGATGCGCAGTCTCATTGGCCGGTCTGTGAAAATGTCTGAAAAAATGATTCTGTGATCAGTGGTTTTCTCAAGTTAGAACGAAAAAGAAAAATTCCGCAAAAACCAGTGGCATTCGTAGCCGGAGTGATTGATCTTCTTACAAGCCCCTAACTTCGTCAGTCACTCGAAGAAGTAAAATGATTTCCCACTCTTCGGAATTTCCATCACTTTTTTTCACTCTCCCCCCGTCGAATGTTTCTGTCCTTTTGTGCACGGCATATGAAAATGCCCGCGCGAAGGAACGGTTGCTGTATAAAACCGCTGTCATCCCCACTCTTTACTTTTACACGGGCATCCCCTTAGACATTCTCTTATGAGTACGGTCAGCGTCGGCGTCGGATTTCTACCCCCACTCGTTGAAACATTGCGGGAGCGCGCGCGCGGCCACCTCTTGGCGACGCTACTACGATTTTGCCTCGACGTAAGGGCTAGCGGAGAGGGGGGAGGGCGAGGAGGCGAGAGAGCACATACTACTTCAGCGTCGATGCTACTTTTCATACGTGCTCGAGGATAAAATACGTTGCGAGCGAGACGCATATATATAAATATGTAGGAAACGTTTTCGTGTGTATAGGTGCTACGGGAGAAAGGATGGTCAAGCGAGCTTTCGGATTGGGGTTGAAAAGTCTCTCTTTCGTCCGTTCAACCAAGCGTCCTCCTCGCCTGCTGGCCGCGGCAAACGCGCGGTCCTCAGTTTTTTACCCTTCCTCAGTGACGAAGGTGGACCCCGGGCCGACAGGGTGGATTATTTTGATCCACGTTACCGGAGGATACACAAAGCCCCAGAGAGGAGAGGACCCCGTCTCGGACGGACGAGAGATTTCGCATTATCTCTTGTCCATAGGGGTCCAGAATGCGACAAGGGGTTGCCCTGTTACCGGCAATTCGATGCTCAAATTTTCTTGAGCCACAGATATCGTGGGGGGCGGGGAGGTTCGTAACAAGATCGGAGATTAGTCGGACAATAATTTGTGATCCTTACGAGGTGGATTCTTGGGAGCACACGTTCAGTGAAGTGTGATCCATATTCGTCGTCGTCGGATTCTTACGCATTGTCATCCCGCAAAACTTGAGCAACGCACGATCCTCGAATGTGCCGGGGGAGGCGGGAGAAGGAGCGCGATGAGGGGGTAGTTTGGAAGGTGGCTCGTTTACCACGGCGTTGAAGGATACGAAAAGCTTGGTGGAAGGGTGGCAACGACAGGGGGGAATCGGGAGAGCGAGAACGGGGAAAGGAAACGGGGGAAAGGGACCGCCGTCGTAGAGAGAGAGAAGAAAAGAATAGAATGGCTAGTACGAGGGAGACGCGCCGACCAGAAATTTTGCGACCGCGCACCCACCTAAGACAACGCCCCTACCACCCTACCGGCACCGTCGCCGGTTACTCGAGGGTTTCTCGCCGACTCCTGGGCACAGAGGGTTGCGAAGCGGGTGCGAGCGAGATCGAGCAAAGGAACAAGCTCCCTCTCTCTCTCTCTCTCTCTCTCTCTCTGCCCGTATACACTCATACTCATCGCGGTTCTTTAAGGCGAGCGTCGCGGCGGGGGACGCGGCCGCGGTATGAGGGGGAGTTTTAACGGAGGGTGGCTTTTAGTCAGACGCACGCGGTCTGAGACGCCGCGCCACCACCGGCTCCTAGTCGAAGGACTTAGAGCGACGACTCGCGATTTTCTCCTCGGTGAGAGAACCGCCACCCCCGTTACGCCTCAAGGCCCCCTCGCGGAGAGTATCTTCCTTCCACGGGCCGACGGAGAAACTCTAACCCCCGACATCATAGCGGAGACGACGAGCCAAGCCGAAGCACAACCAGTCTCAGTTCGGTTCCTCGAGCTCCGTCAAGGAGCTTGGCCGCTGTCGCTTCTACGGATTGCAACACAACCGGGGGTTACCTTATCGTCGCGCGCGTTCAACATAATATACGTGTCGGAATTATTAAACGAGAGGTGAAACACGAATTGTACTTTTAATCTACGTTATTCTAATGATCTTCGTTATTGACCTGTGCGACGTGACGGGCGACAACAACGATATTAAACAATGACAAAAACAAAAAAAGACAACAGAATCACGTTAAAGAGAACAACAATGTAAACTTTGTCGTTGCCGATTTCATTCGATCTACCGGAACTGAATGGCCAATTGGTTCTGGGGGAGGAAAAGTTCAAAACGTTGTCCTGACTCAACATGTTGACGTTTTGTGATACGAGGGACAAGTGATTGGTCGATACAACGTGCATGATATCACGAGTTCAATGTTACGATTGTTGACATTGTCATTTCCCATGGAATCCCCGTTAACCGGATGTGCAAGGTTTAGGTGTCACGCGCCAATTCTTTTGGATATTAATACTTCGACAGTCGTGTCCATCGGCAGTCATTCGTCCCACCCCCTTCTCATCGCTAATCACAATTAGAACGTCATTGCTGTCGAATTGAATTGTGCATTGTTGGATTTGTTCCCGAAGAGAACTCGTTGTTCTTCCCTCTTACAACCTGGATTTCACTCTGGAGTCACGAACAAACTTCCGGTAAACGTAAGGATTCGAAGGATTCTCCCTGTGGCTGTGGTGGTTACCACACGATTTGTCTTCCCCCCGTCATCAAAAAATTCCCAACCGCGTGCTCATCCAGATTTATCGGAAAATTTTACTTCTTGACGAATCTCGATTCGTTCAAAACCGAGAAAAAATCGGAGAGTGAAAATTGAACGCCGACACCAAGGAGGAATTTAAATCCGCAGATCGTTGTTTCCAGCGCGTTCACGTTCTTCGCGCAAATTCGTTCGAATATTGCCCGTGTACTGTCAGGGGACGAAAAACAACAGAAAAAAATATGCGGGAGTGAGATAATCGAGAGAAAATGTTGTCAATGGGTGGAAAAAAATAAGTGAGCGTGTGACATCTTCGTGCGTGTTTCGAAGAGTCTTTTTTCTCAGTGTTTCGAAAAAATTGAGTTTCGTCGAGTGACGGTCGGAAATGTGTCCGAGGGATTTTCACGTTTTATCTTCCTGCTCGAATTCTCATCGAAATTCGGCATTATTTTCTTTCCCCTCTTCGTGTCAGTTCACGCTTTAATGACATCGTCGAAAAATTGTTTACAACGGTTTCAAGATCGTCACGATTTTTTTTGGTGATGGCCGATCGCTCAGAGATCTTGATAAATCCCCCGGAAGTGGTTTAATCGCTACTTAAAGTGCAACCTCATTTATCCTCTTGTCTCGTCAGTCTCATTTTCGTATTATCGACGAAAATTACTTTAATTTCATTCCCAATATTTTGCTTGTTTGTTCCATTGTAGAAATGTCAAAAAGAAAGGCGAAAAAGAAAAACAAATGTCAAAAGGGCACGCGCCATAATTCCAACTATTCCATTGCTCTTAAAAATTTTCGAATCATTCAAAATCTTTGGATTCGATTCTTGTACACGTTTTTTCTTTTTTCTTACAAATTTGACGCGAGTAAAAGTTCATTCGAGTGAATTTTTAGAAACGAAAATTCGTGCTTATCGCGTTATAAAAAAATCAAAGTTCGTAATATTCAATTTCTTAATATGAGGTTAAACGCTTAATTAATATCAAGAGTATTGCCGAAAATTGCGAAAGTATAAAATATAGTACAAAAGATATTTGAAACTTGTTTTGCGCCGAGAAAATGTTGCATCGGTCATTATTTTTCTTATGGAAAATAATCACGATTTAATTTTGTTTTTCGGTTCATTAACAATTTTTTCGATAAATCAATTATTAAACCAATTTGTTGAATGATTCTGGTGAAAATTTGTCAACAGACTTCATAAATCTCGAAAAGTCAAAATAATCCAGATCTAATTTTCCAAAGTACTGTCAAATATTGTTCGCGCGTTGTCAAAGTAATTTTCTTCGGTAAAATTAATTTTTCTTCTCCAGTTGATGAACAAAAGTGTTTATTTTTTTCACGTCGTCTCTCGCGTTTTGTGCCTATCCGCGGGGATCGCCCGCGGTACGAATATATCCGGGTGTTAACAAAACTCTTTTTATTTCCGTTGTTTACATCATCTCGCTTCATTTCCATCCTCAACGCCAGCATCGTCTCTTTTTTTTCCCCACCGGCCACACTGATTCGTTAAGCGACGGGTAGAACCACCGACTTCCCGCGGGAGAGCCCTTTCCGTGATTTCCGCCTTTTTATACTCGACCGCCTTGTTTTCAACCTATTTTCAACTACACCTGACGAAGGGGTAGGTTTTTTTTATTACTCCCTCATCCGTGTCCACAAGCGTGCGCGGTTTTTTCCCTTTGAGTGCAGGCGAGTTTGTTTTTTTTTTCTCGTCTTCTTCGTGTGTAGAATTTTTGCGACGGGAAAACCGAGCGAAATTCTCACCCCTTCGCTCATTCTCAAACCCCTCTGTACACGCGTCTTTGCGTCACACGTGCTAGGAGATTATTCGCCACGTTTTACGGTGAAACAAGAATTAAAAAATAACAGCAATTCGACAATATTCGATAAAAAAATAAATAAAATTTATATCCTCGTCTCGAGTTGCATTGTTTTTTTTCTACTAATAAACGAAAACACGAATAAACAAAGCCAAACACGAGTGTGGTGATGATATCGCCGAAAATGTTTCGTTTTTTTTTATCGGTCCAGTGAAAATTGCATATGCGAGTTAATTATATTTTTACATTCATCTCCCTCGCGGTACGCGGTTCGAGTTTTCGATCCTCTGGTTTTTTCGCCCTTGCATTTGACTTGTAAAATTTTTTTATTTGTTCTTTTATCATGTCAATCGTTGTACCGGGTTTTTTAACATCATAAATGTTGATAAGTGCGCGTGGTGGTGGGTTTTTTCCCGGTAAATAAGACAAGGACGGAAAGATAAGAATTGTTTGGAAAATGAGAAAAGAAAACCGCTCGAATTCTCAAGTGTTCGGAGACAAAAAAGGACTCTTTTCGAAAAATCTTTCTACCTCTTGGAGTTTCCAGCTCCCCCCCAAAAATAAATCAGTTTTTCCCTTATTTGCTTCATTCGCTACGTTCGAATAGCTCTTTTACTCGGTTTCCGAGGATAAAATATTATTCTCACTCTTATCGCGGCTGTGTTTGACGCAAAACGATAAGGAATGTCATCGGACATGCCGCGATGAGTTCACGACAAGTCCTCTGCTGGTGGTAGAAATAAAAAGATCCGAATTTACGTGCCAATTCGAGTGTGTGTTCGCCGAGTCGATTTGTTAAACTTCGTAAAGCGAGAATTCGTTAAACGAAAAATTTTGTAAAACGACATTTTCGTAAAAGGGACGATCTCATCCAACGCGTACACGATTTTTCTTAAAAATCATTCGTCACTCTAAATCGTAGTGAATAATATTAACGCTCCCCCCGCCCCGAAATTCACATTGCGAAAATAATTATTGTTCCGGCTAATTGAAATTTTCGAAAAATCATAGAAAAAAAAAGCTGACACATTTGTTTGCTCGTAAAAAATATATAACAATGTGAAGAATAAAAAAGTGATAAAAATTAAAAAAAGGTTTATCTCGTTTCAGCTTCGAGCGGGAGACGCGTTGCAGCGAGAGATTCCCGCGCAGGAGAGGAAGACTGGACAAAGCGGAAGAAGCAAAATAAGACGAGAGATAGAGAGGATAAATAGAGGATTCGAAGTAAAAAGCGATAGGAGAAGTGAGCAACGCCACTCAAGAGAGAAGAAGAAGAAGAAGAGGAAGAAGAAGAAGAAGGAAAAAGAAGTGAATGCGAAGTGGAAGGATTGATCGCGAAGGTATATCGAGTGGAATAGAGAGCGAGGGAGAGAGAGAGAGAGAGAGAGGAAAAGTGTGAGGAAAGGCAGTGAATTTCGGGAGAAATACGTGTGAATAAAGGCCGTGAAAGAGGAGGAACAATCACGAAGAAGAAGAGAGGTCAAAGAAATCATTAGTGAAGACGAATTGAAAGAAAGAACGACAAGAAGAAAATCGTGAAGACGAGATCCCGCGCCGCATACATATATATTTCAGTGTGTTCAAAAAAAAAACAAAAAACGAGTGTACCTAAGTGCAATATTAATTAAACAGAAAAAAATCGTACTCTTAAAAAAGATTAAAAAAAAAGCAAGGGCGTGGATTGAGAAAGAGGGGAAGGAAAGAAGCGAAGATACAATAAGGAGAAGAAGTAGAAGAAAAAAAACGACAAAGAAGACGATAATAAAGAGGGGAATAGATGACCGAATAAGGAACTTCTTGAACGGGGGTTTTATTGATAAGAAGAGTCTAAGACAGAGTCGCATTTTTTTCCAATTTCGAGGAGGAGTCGTCGACGGACTTATTGTGTAGTGTTGATAAAAAAAAAAGAAGTAATAATAAATAAATACGACTCAGTTCTCCACGGGAGGTTACGAAGCAGAGCTCTCAAAAAGGAAAAAACACGACTCAACGACGAACAACGCGCAAAAAAAAAAATTCACACACGAGGCAAGAGCATTCATCGTTTCAACTCTCGTCCCGCTAAATAACGACACTCGAATTGTTGATGATGAAAAATCAATGATAAACACACACACGCACACGCAAGAGATTTGAAGAAGAGCGAGGGAAGATTTGGAAGAAACCAACGAGAGGGAAAACTCTCGGGTAACACACGCGGACAACACAAACAACGCAAACACCAAACGGGGCTTATTAACTCAGGGCAAAACGGGACGAGTAGCTGACGGTGAGATTCGAAGGAAGAAAACGAAAAATCACAAAGTGTGTGTGAAATAAATATATATAAATATATCAGTAATTGAGTCGAAGAAGAAAGAGAGAGATCCTGAGAGAAGTTAGTAAAATAATACGAAGAACGAAGCTTCGTACCGCCGTGCAGACGAGTCGTGTCCGTGGACCTCCGTCTCATTCACACCGTCCGGGCTGGGCAATCCTGAATTTTAACCTGAACTTAAGTGTAACGGTAGACGTTTAAGTAGTTAGAAAGAGTGTGAAAGAGGAGGTGAAGACGAGGAGGAAGAATAAAATAAGTGAGAAGAGATAATAGGCTGTCCTGACGCCAAGGGACATCCGCTAGCGCGCATATAACATTAAAAAAAATACTACACAAACAGACACAAAAACACATACATACACAAATCCCCATAAACACGCAATCCTCAATATATATCCGAGAAAAGAAAAACCAATTCCAACCCCATTCCTTAATAATCCGAAAATTGTACTCGGACCAATAGAATACCCAAAAACAGTCCCTAACGTCGAATTCGTCGTTGCTAACTTCGTTCAGTAAAAGCGAGTGGTTAGTTTTGATGCGCGTGAATTACGAGAAGGGGAGGAAAATTCCACGTAAAAGCATCGACGAGAGATCGCTGGTGATCGGTATAAAGTGACCGTTCGTCATTGACCGTTGAAGGTCATAGATCGTGATTCGTCACGGTGATATTTTAGCGAAAAGACGCGTGCAACGACGATTAAAACGACGGTTCAGGTGGCGAGAAGGCAACGAAGGAGACGGCGAAGAGGACGAAGAAGAAGGGGTGAGGAGTCGAAGGGAACGACGAAAAAGACATGGAGGCAGAGAGGAGAGGGTGAGAGTGAGAGAGAGAGAGCATAGGTCGTGAGTAAATATCGGGTTTGAGTAAGAGAACCCGAAGGACTCCGACAGTCGGAGAATTATAAAAGTGGATAAAGGTGAGAGGGAAAGGGAAGAGAAGATAAGGAAGCAGCACGCGAGCAGGATTCACGAAAGCAGCGACAAGAGTTGTTTTAACAATAACCGAATAACAAAGATCCTCGATAATCGAAAAAAACTAAACCAGGAGGCCAGGGTGGCTGCTGCTACAAACGAAGGATCATCGTTGAGTAACGGCGGGGCCGCGTGTCGTGACGCGCCGCCGCTGCCGCTCCTCGACGACGAGCTGCTGCTGCAAATTAACGTGCAAAGGGGTGAGAAAAAGCGGGCAAGCTGCGCCGGAAGGGGGTAGCCCGGGCTTCGCGCGAAGGCCTCAAGATTTCGGACGCGACGGCGGCCCTGGACCTGCGCGCCCAGACGACACAAGTACCGCCGCCAGACTTTGGTGGTGGCCTGGTGGTGGATCAGCATCAACAACAAAATCAACAGCAGCATCAGCAACAGGAACAGCAACAACAGCAACAGCAACAGCAACAGCAACAGCAACAGCATCAGCATCAACAGCTTCAGAATCAAAATCCGGAGATACAGCAACAGCCGCGTCCGCATCCGCTGCATCTGCATCATCATCCGCATCATCCGCCGGTACCGCCCGGTGGTACCAATCCCCAAATTCACTCTGGCGATTCGGGGGGTGGGATAGCTGGTGGTGGAGGTGGTGGTGGTGGCGGCGGCGGAGGAAGCGCAATTGGGAATCCCGTGACGGGCAGTGGTCAGGGTCCAGGGTCAGGTGGGGCAAGCCCGTTTACCGGGGAACAACAGCATCAGCATCATCATCATCAGCAGCAGACGCAATTGCAGCAGCAAGTAACGGGACTCATTGGCGCCGGGGTATTGCCGGATCCGACGGAGATCGCGAGAACGACCGTGACAATAAACGAGGACGAGGAGGACATCACGGAGAGAGAAGAGGAGGACGAGGAGGACGAGGAGCCGAGCTCACCGGAGCCGGACCTCGAGGCAGATCAGGAACCAATGGAGGTTCAGACCTCGGCGGTTTCCGCCGCCGCGGCGAATCTTCATGCTCTGCATCAGCACATGTTCAAGATGTCGGATTACTGGCAACAGCCGCAACGCGGACCACCGCAGCATTCACCAGGTCTGCAACAGCACAACAGTCCACTGTCGAACGTTGTCGCGGCTGTACAGCAGCAGCAGCAGCAGCAGCAACAGCAGCAACAACAACAAAAGCAACAACAGACACAACAACAAGCGGCTCAGCAGCAACACAATCAGCAGGCTTCCATGCACAGTCCACTTGGACAGCAGCAACAGCAGGTTAACGCGGCCCAGCAGCAACAACAAAATTCTAACGCCACTATGAGTCAGAGCATCGCTTCGCAGATTCAGCAGCATCAGCATCAGCAACAACAACAGCACGCCATGACGTTGAGTCAGCAGAATTCTCAGGGTGGACATCAGACGTCACCAGCGCCGACAACACCGTCGCCCCATCAACAGGCCGATCATCAGGGTACAATAAGCTCGAGCATGGCGCAGAATCTTCACAATCTCGCGCAAGCTCAACAGTCCATGTCGCAAGCGTCGAGTCCATCGTTGGCCGTTCAAGCGGTACAAGCGGCTCAGGCGTTGAATCAAAATTTGGGCCAGGCACTGACCCAAGCGCTCACCCAAAATATGCAACAAAATCTAGGACAAACGTTGCAGCACAATCTCGCGCAGAGCCTAACGCCGAGTTTGTCGCCACAGCAACAGCATCAGCTACTAAATCAGCCGCAAAATCTTAGTCAAGCCGGCGCCGCCGCTCAGGCCGTCGCGCTACAACACAATCTTCAGCATCAGGCGCAAAATTTATCGCAAACGTTGCAGCAACAGGCGCAAAATCTCAGTCAGAATCTCGGACAGAGCTTGAATCAACAGACGTTGCAGCAACGGGTGCAGAATGTCGCGCAAAATTTGGCCCAACAGCAGGCTCTCAATATGACCGGTTCAATGGTCCAGAACGGTGGACTCGGCGGTATGAATGTCGGTGGTGTTAATCAACAACAAAATTCACAAAACTCGATGCTCAGTCCTGGCGCTGGAAGTCAGGACTCTCACGATGCTACACTCACCGACAAACTCGTCAATGAACTGCAGGTGAGCACTCGTAATGGCTTCTTTTTTGTTTTCTTTCTTTTCCTTTTATCATCCATAATCGAAGCTTTGATAATCTAACTACTTGAAACTTTTTTGTGTACTACTTTTTGGGAACTTTTTGGTGGAATAATCTGTGCGGAATGTGGAGAAGGACAATTCTTACAAAACAATCGATCTTTTGTTTCAATTCCAAACTTTCGAAAAAAGTTTTGCACATGATCCATAAGTCGCTGTGTCGTTCGGTGAAACGCATCTCAGATTGAGCGGAATCAAAGCATACGACGCTTTAGGGGGATAACTAGATAAATGCTTCTCACAATGTACATACATTGTTTTATCGACCGAAGTAGTTTGAACAATGTTGTCGTGGGTACAGAGTTCAGACTTAAAGGCTCCTCAACCAACGTAAAGATCCCATTTGTTCTCCGTTTCAAGCTTTCACCAAAAGAACAACAAAATTGATAGATAATTATTCCTTTTCTTGTCCGCGTCAGTCTATCGTCTGAATGCACCGACGTAAAATACTGAACAGAGGAGAAGACGTCAAAGTGGCGGGAAAATTTTGTAGAACGATTTCAGATTAAATAACAGAATATTCGTCGTTCGGCTAAGAGCAACGATATCTCCAATGATTTCAAATGTAAATTCATCGAGGCTGACAATAAATTAACAATTTATTATTTTTTAACAACGAATCATCTATCCTTCCGCCTGGGAGAGATAACGAAATTCGCAACAAATTGTAAACATTGCAAACTTTGTGAAATATGGCTCGCTATTGACATCAAATGATGTCAATGAGAGGCGGTTATCTTTTTGGTGTATCGGGAGGCAATTTTGGTGAAACTGTCGGGCAACAACGAGAGTAGAGTGTGCGGGAGGCGGTTTAGCGTTAGCAGAATGAAGGGGGGGGGGGGTATATATGAGAGGAGATAGGAAGCAGAAGCAGCAGCAGCACGCGGCGACCACGAACCGCGACTCGGGAAAACGCACACTGACTCGCACGGTGCCCCAGCAAGCTTGGTAGTATTAAATGTATGTAAGCCAGAGAATACACGATGCATCCGCGAATCAACTTACACGGGCAATGCGCACACATAGATGATAGAAGGCTCAGCGCGTCCAAGAGATGCAGATACGTCTGCCCGGGGTTCTTGACCCGCGCAACACAGATAACATAACCATACGCGTGTGTATATCCCGAGTGGTATACGTCATCGGTAAGCGTAGTGCAGCCTCCTTTGCTTTTACTCCCCAAGAGTGAATTCGAGAGCCTAGAAACTTACACATACGCTAAGATGGAGGCGAGCAGACCCGAGAGAAGATGTTACCAAGAAAATATAACGTCGTGGCACAGTTAGCGTGCAATGCCGCCGGTCTTATACAACGTATTACAATTTTTCTTCTTCCTTCAATATCAAATTTACGGGATTTTTTCAATGGTTATTTTTCACTTTGTTTTTTTTTGTTTCCTTCCTTAATTCGTTACGCTTCGCAATTGATTTCGAGAGGTTGCGGTTATTGATGTCTATTTTCAATTAAATTCGGTTTGTTTTATATCCCAGTTGAAACGGGAAACGAAACGACTTTACTCGTCGAATCAACTTACTTGTTAAAGTGATCTAAGAAATTCCGCGTCGAAGATTATTCGGGCCTGTAAATGGGCTACAGGAAAACCTTGTTTATTTACTGTGACTAAATTTCTACTCGGGAACCGTGAATTTAGAGGCAAACTTAATTGGAATGAATTTTTTTTTTTAGTTTTACGGTAGAAATTTGAAATAATGGAAAATTCAGATAGAAACGGAGGAAATTCAGTTCAAAATTGAATTGATGGACGAAAATGGCCAAAGTTTGCTGTCGAGGAATTGCATTAGAAATTTAAGTCCTCAAAATTCTCTTATTTAAAATAAAATCATTTCTAGGGGAAGGGGGGTGCACTACAAAATGTGCCCTTTCGATTTGAAGGGAGGTTATGTACCGGGAGGGGGGTACCGTTTCGTCATGGAAAATCTCAACGTAAAAAATTCAATTCTCCCATCACTTCAAAAAAACCAAAGCTGTTATTGCTTAAAAACCGTGATTTGAAAATGGCATTTGCAGTTATATTTCAGTTCACCGTAAAGCGTATTTGTACGAAGTAACGTTTTATTGACGATACGCATTCTCTATGATATTTGTTTATGCTTAAGTCCGTCCATAAATTTTCATGTAAGGTTTTCATAACGGTTTAGGCGCCAATTAGACAAAATGCTGGCCATCGCACGACGATACGATCTCGAGAGTCTGACGGTCGATTGAAAACATTGAATTAGCTACACGTGAACGACTTGCCGCTGCTTACTAACGGTCTACGCGGTAGAATAAACTAAATAACGTTCGGAATTATATTTTAAATAAGGGACGGGGGTTTGTCATTAGGGGATGAAAGAAGCGAGTTGCGGAACAATGCAGTTAAAGATCTCCCTAAAACTAATACATCGCATCTCTACTCTTGCCCCTGACAGTCTCGTGCCTCCGCTGCGGTTGCCGGTCTTGGTGGTGGTAGTGGTGGTGGTGGTGGAATGGGCAACATCAGCGAGCGAACCCTCGAGGAATGCTGGTCAACTCTGCAGCGAGTGAGTTGAACTCTCAAGACCGTTTTCACGCAACCTCGTTAAAACGCCTCATTGTCGTTGTTGTTATTGTTATTGTTGTTGTTGTTGATGTTGTGTCCCCCTTTCTTTACCTTCCATTTTGCTTATCAATGTATTATTTTGCACAAAAAGTCGCAAATAGTGAAGGAATGAATTAGTTTCCTTGACCATCGAGTCGAACTTCCAAATGCCCGATTGCGTATTCTTCAGTTCTTCACTTCAACTTATCGTTTCGCCATTCGTCAATTATCCCCCCACAACCACATTGCACGATTAGGCCTAAAACTTGGAGACGCACTCGCAGCAAGACCTCGAACAAAAACCTCCGTTTCCATCTTTGCATTTTTTTTAGCTTGGATTCGATTTCTTCGGCGACCCAATCAAGCGTCGTTTAGTACCGACATCTTTTTTTTCGCCAACATCAATTCCACAACCCTTCCGTCACCGTAAGGGTTAATTCGACGGCTATGGCAATATAGTGCATCTTGGCATGTTGATTAATCGTTTTAATGTTGTTTAGTGTTTACGCAATGTTTTTTTTCTTTTTATCATCATCAATCAATAAAATATGTGCAATTTAATGGACAAGTGGACAATATTCGGCTCCTATCTAACTGGTTACTTCGAATCATGGATTTCAGAGTTTTTTTTCTTGTTACGCTTCGTTTCCATTGCTTCGCGTCCGAATTCGTGACAAAGAATCAAGTTTTTCATCGAGACAGAAATGTAGACGTCGATGACGAGGTCCTCCGGGCGAGTGCGCACTTGTAGAACAAATCGTCGAGTGGCAGGCCCGGCGCGCGCCTCGGTCTTACGACGACAAGGAAACGCGGATTCGAAAGAAAGCATCGCTAACGAGCGTTGAATTGTGTTAGGTTAGGTTCCGTACGAATGGAAAGAAGGACTGAGGGGGTGAGGGTGATAAGGGTGGATGGGATTGAAGAAGAGTGTTTCGAGTGCAGGTGGCGCGAGTGGCGGCGGCAGGGGGGCGTTGTGAGAAACTATGGGAGAATGAGCGCGAGTAGAAATAAGGGTGGTTGGTGGGGGGGGGGGGGGGGGGGGGGGGGTAAAGAGGAAGTTCGACGTCGAGAGGAAAAACTTTAAAATTCCCCCGTACGCCGAACGAAGCAACAATTTGTTTCGTCAAGTAGCCAGCGCTCTTTTGTTTTTGCGGTCTCTTTAAACTTTTTTTCTCTTTCTTGTGCTTCTTTTTTTCGCTTCTCTTCTTCTTATTTTCCGCAAACGTGTACCGAACCCGTGGACACAGACCTGTTTCCGTCGCCGCGTAAATGGGAACGGGAGGATGAGAATCACGAAAGGATGAGAAGCTGCGCCGGGCTAGCTGCAAAGGGGTCCAACCCCGCTTTTCCTTCTTTTTTTTTCTTCCTCTCATCTACCCTTTATATTCTATCTTTTTCTTCGACTTGCGCGAGCAGGACGAGCTGCAGAAACTCCTGGAAAATTTGCAGAAAAAAAAAGGGACGAAGCAACAAACGCGAAGCGAAAGCCGCGAATGGCAAAGTTTTCGTGTTTCACGAAGATTTAATTAAAACATTAGCTTACTTTGCTCTCCTACGCGTGAGATGCAACTCTAGTTGGACTACTGATGATTTCTCTTTCGTCTTTAATAAATATCGACCATTTTTATTTTACTTCTATCGACGAGTTTCAACCCTACTTTCGAGAAACCAGGTACTTCGTTGTTTTGTCAAAAAGTTTCGGCCATTTTGGTAAACCGTTTTGGTTTTTTTGGCATAATTCAACGAAAAACTACTTATCACAAAATGATTCTGTCAGAATCCCCAAAAAAAAAACTGCTATTAAAAACTCTGAAAATCGTGTTCGTTCGTTTTTACCACTAGATGACGCTCCAAAATGTCTGCCATTTTTTTTGGATGCCTCGCGGTCACCAAAACTGAAATACATTTCACTGCAATGAGTGAAAATGACAGCCCCTCTTCCAACCGTTAAAATCGTTTCACATTGAAAGGTAGGGATGGGGATGACTGATGACGTCCAATGCAGGAGCACCCTTCTTTCCAATCGGGCGACTTTTCTAGGATATTTCGTGGGCATTAGTCGACACAGCGGGTGTTCCGAACAGGGGTAGGTGTTGCGCGTACTATTTGACACTGGTTAAAGGCGTGTGACCAATCCGGAAATTGTCAAAATCAATGCAAAATGGCTGACGAAGTTTGGCGAAGGGTAGCGGCGCGTCGTTACATTACTCGGACTAAAAATCATATTGCAACCGCCGTGGGGATTAAAAAATTATATGTGAAACAAAGGATCACAATGAAATACAAAACTGCCTCTCCATTCGACACACTCGTACGGCTGTTGTGAGAAAACTATATAAAAACAACAGCGACGATGAAAAAAAAAAAAGTGTGTTCCCTACGAAAATATCGCATCGTGTTCGAGTGTTCCCTTTGTTCGCGGTCACGTTCGTAAAACAAACCACCCAATGAACGAGTTAAGCTCTTCACGAACGGTGCGAGAAGTTGATACTCGTTTCTTTTTGTTTCATCCCTCAGCGATTTTGCAGTCTCGGCGGGAGGGGGCGGGGAACGAGGGGAGATGAGAAAACGCCACGCGTAAATTAAAATCCAATTATTTCGTCGCCTCGTCCCTCGAACCCCTCCCCGCGCATTCCTCTCGTACACTCGCTTTTATAGAATTCAAATGAATTTTTTTTTTTTTCGCGTGTTCAGTACTTCCTATAGTACTTTTCTCATCTTCCCGCTGAATCCTCATCTCGTATCCTACCCCTGTATGCACGACGGTGTGGTCTATACGTGTACACAATATCTTTAACATGAAATTTTTTTTTCCATCCTGTTATATGCAACCTACCCCCGATAGGGTCCAGAAAAGGAACGCAGTGACAGCTGTGCTTTTACCCGAAACCCCCCGGTTCATCCCCCATCTCTATTTAGTTTGCAAACCGGATTCGAAATTACGATTTCGAAGAAATGTGGATAAAAAAAAGGAGGCTCGGTAAGAAAGCGAGATTGTGTAATGAATGAGAAAAAGGTAAAGGGAGAAAGGGGGTTAGCAGCGAAAGAACAATGCAAATTGGATAGGTGCTTTGGTTATTGTCTCAGGGCCCGAGAGCACATACAATAATTTTGAAAGGGAAGCCCGATGGGGTTTGAGAATCTCTAACTAAGAAAAAGAGACCCTTGGCAAATGCTTTCTCACGTAGCCCCTCTGCCCCTCCCGCTCCGTCACGTCGTCCTATTCGACCCTTCGGAAATGGCAATTTTTCTCATCATCTTTTCTTCAACCCGATCACCTCGGTGAATCCGCACGACGATTTAAATAACGGTTCGTAACTCCGGAATAATGGGGGAGGGGTGGAAACTCATATGGGGTTTTTTTTGCTCTTGTACGATTATGTTCGCGCGGTTCTCGACTGTGCGGACCGAGATAATATCTTTCTCTCTTTCTCTCGTACACGCTTCTTTCACTCGTCAAATCGGAACTTTCTTTCTCAACATCTTTTGTTTCTTACAACCCCTTACGTTTCATCATCCCCCTCTTCGCTCAGTTCACACAATGCTTTTTGGCAATTGAAAGCGGACCTTTTACGTTTGCGAGACCGAAGAAATCACGCGGCTTCCGTGTCCCGTAGCCGTTAACGACCCACCTGAGACAAGATTATATTGTCCCGATACTACACCAACCCCATTTGAAATAGGCGAATCTCCGGCAAATCAAACCTCCCCTACTTCTCTCTCTACACCGTGTAATCGGCTAAACCGTTTCTTACGGCTTTTCCGTAATTTCTTATGGATTTCAAGATCGCATGATCGGTAACAGTAATATATACTAACGGTGCCTTTCGAGGATTCGTCGTAAAACTCGAGATATTCCTATCTTCACGAAAGGATTGTTATCGCATGCTATATTATATTTAATTTATATATATATAAAGAAAATATATTGGCAGACTCATAAGATGTTTCGGATAATTTATTATCGGGTCATTATGTACGTTCGAATTTTCGACTGCTCTTAAATTCATTTCGGGACATTATTACGAAGTTTTATCGTAAATAAAATGAAGGGTAGTGAAAAATGGACCATTTACTATATTTAAACCTTTCTCAGGGGGGGGAGTAACCTTGGAGTTTCGTTGGATCACATTCTTCTTCAAGATTCTCATATCAACATATTTAATACGAGCTGTGCCCCACGGTTTCACCCGCGTAAAATTTTCGTCCCCCGATTCAACGCGCCGCCGCCGCTTCTTAGGATCATAACATAAAATTATATGACGTAAAGACTTCCTGAATAAACGCGCTATCGAATGCAAAAAGAATTTTTCAAATCGGATAAGTATTTCCTGAGATTAGCGCGTTTAAACAAACAAACTCTCCAGCTTTATAATAGCATTTATTTTACTAGTATAGTAGTAAGATAGTAAAATTAGGGTCATAGCATAAAGATATGTAGCCTAGAGCCTTCCTGAATAAACGGGCTATCTAATGCAAAAAAAAATTTTCCAAATCGGATTAGTATTTCCTGAGATTGGCGCGTTCGAACAGAGAAACAAACAAACAGTCCAGCTTTATTATAGCAGTAAGATCTACCGAAAAATCATTTTTAGGAATAGAAAATCCAATGTTTGTAGTGTGTGTGAAAAAAGAAATTATCAACAATTATTAACTGATCAATGAACAAATTCGAAACAATTTTAACAGCCGTTATTTTAGGATTTTCGACACAATTTTTTCATCATTTGAAAAATCGTCTTAGAACTCACCCCTCTCACCCTGTTGAACTAAAAAAAAGACAATAATAATCTATTTATCGATGAGATATTCGCCGAAGAATTGCCGATTACCAGCTGCGGTCCACTTTAGCCTGATAGTCGTAAATACTCGCCAATCTTATCGTCTCGTGTCGATGCATCGTCGTAGTGCGGGACCAAGTGAGCGAAAGCGATAGAGAAAAAAAGTGCGCATTCTCCAAGAGCTTGTGAGCGAGAAAGAGAGAAAGAAAAAAGTGTATGCAAGGGAATCGTTCGGACGCCTCGGCTCTGGGCCGACGATTCCCCGTTGGACCAAGAGTCGGAGTCAACGAACGATAAAAAAAACACTCACACACATACAGAGAGAGGATAGCGCGCGCTCGCGCGCGACACAAAGAATAAACTCGACTTCCACACCGTCGTCGTGTTGTCTTTCGACTCGCATTTCGAAACGCACGCCTGAACACATGTGGGCGAGCTACCGCCGCTTCCTGGGGTAGGTCACGGTGCACGGCAACCCGCGAACACGAGATCCTACGTGAAGCCGAAGAGAAAAAACAAGAGAGAAAGAGGGAAATATACCATAAGCACATGAGAACAATCCAGAGATGAGAAAACTAACTTAAAGATAAAGGAAATAGCATGTCTTTTCCACTTTCATGAAACTTTAAGTATCCCGTTGCAATAACGTTACACAACTAATTTTTCCAATTTATTCTATGGCTTTTTGAAAAAGTGAGCACAAAAGAAGAAAATTTTTGTTTTTCGTCTTTTACTATGTTTCAATATTCTTTTCGATTGGAAATTTTCCGATGATTACGAATTACATTGAGTTTTTATCGAAAACTCAAAATCTCAATGAGAAAAGGGCGAAAATATAAAAAAATCAATATTTCAACGATTTGCAATGAAATTTCGAGTTTCAAAATACATCGAAATAGCGTCCTAAAAGAAAATTCATAAATTCAAAATTTGTTTGCACTTTAACCAAAAACAAGTGGCTGCACTAAAATCGCTGACACATTGTTTCCGAGGGTGTGGGAATCCCACTCTATGCTCATTCTTGTCGTTACCGTTTACCCTTTACAGCGCCGCTTTCGTTGTCGGGTTATGATTTTTTTTTGATTTTTCGCAAATTTTCAAAGTCAGACCATCGATTTTTGCCAATTTTTAAGTTACTTGAAAAAGTGGGCAAAAAATAAGAACATTTTTTTTTCTTTGTTTACAATGTTTCGACACTATTTGATCGAAAATTTTCTGCTGATTACGAAGAACACCGTTTTTTGTCGAAAACTCAAAAAATCGATGTGAAAAATGCGAAAATCGAAAAAAATCACTATTGCGAATTTCTCCATACTTCATCTCATTGTTTTTCACGGATTTTCGAAATGGTCCTACGGCCGTAATAATTGAGATATCGGGATGATTCAAACGGCATTTTTTAAGTCTACTCGCGACGTTTTCAAAAATCCCCTCACAAGCCGAAATCGGTCAAACGGAGGCAAAGTTATGGGCATCTGAAATTTGAAGATTTTTAAGTTTCTGAAAGAGTGGGTGAAAAGTGATAAACATTTTTTTTTTCGTTTATCACCACATTTTAAGATCCAATCTGATGAGAAATGTTCTACTCATTGTAAATTACAAGTTTTTGTCGAGTGCTGAGAAAAAAAGGAATTTAAAAACTTTAAAACTTCAAAAAACTTTCCCAAGCCTTACATTTACTCGATCGTTATAAGGAAGCCAAAAGATTAAAAGCTTTTGTCATTGAGGAAGCTTTGTGAAAAAAAAACGGGAAGAGTTATCAATGTCAAATTATATAATTTACATGTGTAAAATAGAAAAAAAAGTTTATTTTCAATATTATCCACAAAATAACGAAATAAATGCATTGGCAGAGAAGCTGGGTTTTGAATTTGGATAATTCTCTAGAAAATCTTTGGATGGCGCGTGTGTGCCACGTCGCGGGGCTCTCGGGTGGCACGAATTAGCGGAATAAAGAGCGAAAGCGCGCGCGGGAACGCGTCGTCGTCGTCGTCGTCTCGGCAAAAGATCGTTGCCCTTCTAAATATAAGTTTGCAAAATCGAATAGCAAAACTGCGTTGCGAGCGGAGTTTTGCCCGCGCTTCTTCGCGTGTATATTGCCGTAGATCGCCCCCATCGTGTAAGCTGCATTTCTCTCTCTCTCTCTCTCTCTCTCTCTCTCTGTCTCTCTCTTTCTCTCTCTCGCAACTAATTCCCCTCCACCGCCATATTTTTTTTCTCCTCCACCCCGTATTCTTTTTCTGGTGCATACTGCATTCGTTATGAACTGAGAAAAACATACCTAACGCATAAACCCAACCGTTTATCACATTTTTAACCATTTTTGCCGCAAAATAACAATGGCGTCTTTGTGCAAAAAAACAACATGCTGCTATTCTCACCTAAAGCTAACCTCAAATTTTCGCAAAGTACAAAACTCGATCTAACGTCGACGAAAAAGGAAAAACAACAAAATTAAGAGTCATCGAAGTTTCTCACGATCCTACTAAATCTCAGAAAATTCGTAAAAGACGCCGCAACCACGTGGACATGAAGCCCAAGGCGAATGCAGCCGAAAATCGTAAAGCCCGCGAAAACGTAGTCGTAGGTCAGGATCTGTCGGTTGGGGACGGGAGGTAGTGGAGGGTAGGGGCAATGGGATCGTGTAAGCCGGAGTATGATAAACAGAGAACGGCAATAGAGGGGGGGTAGCATGAGAGGGGGAAGCCGCGAGAAGAGGGGGAAAGCTCGGCAGGGAGGGGGCAGCAGTCGCGGTCGGAGCGTCTCGCCGGGGGGTGTGGGGGGGATGTTCGAGAAGTCACGAGTGTCTCGGGGTGGGAAAACGTGTTAGCCTAGGCGGGGGCGACGCGTGCAGAAGGGGAATTGCAACGGCGTCGTCCACAACGATGAGGAGGAAGGAGCATGTCGGTTGCGGGGAGTGGAGTACAAAGAGAGAGAGTGAGAGAGGGGGGATGGCAAAAGTCGCGAACCAAGGGGGATAACAGAGAGTACGGGCGGAAAGATAAAAAGACGGTGCGCGGCGGTTGAAAAAAATAGCGCCAATTCGGAATCTGGGTCACCGGAGATCCACACACGAGCGCGTAAATGCGTGCAAAAATACTCTCGCTCGGAACATACAGTAAGAGCAGGGCAACGCATGCACACACTTTGAAAAATTCGCGAAGAAAAATAGCAGGAAGAAGTGGGGTCCCCAATGTCGCTTTCGTGAGCGGTTACAAAAAATGAAATGAATTGAAAAAGATCGACTTTGAGGAGAAAAAAGGAACAAAAAAACAGAAATAAACGTTGCAATCGATCGAAACACACACAGAGCTAGATTCTTTTATCCTCGGTGCTCTACCCCCCCCCCCCCCCCACATTCACCAGTCGTTTTCTTTGTTCTCGCTACACGAGTTTTGCCGCTTCTCTTTTATTTTTTTCCCTCCCCCTTCCGCCCCCACACTGCCGGAGCTGGTTTGCAAGGACACCGAAAAGAAGATAAAAATAAGGTCATGCGGCTAACAATACAGCTCTTTTGTGCAATATTCCTCCTCATCAATGTCTCCCTGTTGTTGCATTGTCGTAGTTTTTTTCTTTTTTTTTTTTACAAACTATCGAAAATGTACCAGGCGTCTCGTCGTCTAACCAACCCATTTATTAATCCAATCGTTCGAAATTGACTTCTGTAGGATCTGTGTGAAGTTGAAAAAAACAAACAAAATGTTCACCCCCCAGGGGGTGTTTGCGACTTCTGGTGGATTTGAAATTTGATTTGTTTTTGTTGGTTAAATGTTTTACCAATGCCACGACAATACAGTTTACACGCAGCTGTGACCTCTTACAGGTTAAGAAGTATTAACCGCGTTTAAATCCTGGTATGGATGGCTGCTTAACCGTCCTGCGAGCCACTAGTTTTCCGGTTTTCCGATAGAAAAAAAAACTGAAGTAAAATCGCATTTGCTAATGTCAGCTTTTCCGCAGTTTCCCAATGGCAAAGTACGTAAAAACCTTAAAAAGTATACAACGAAAATATTAATTTAAAAAAAGCAATCGGTCGAAAAAACATTGGGGATCGATCGATGTAAAAAAAAATTCACAAGCTTTATAATTTTATTGTCAATTGGGTAAAACCCTTGTTCTTCCCCAATTCGCCTCTGTTAACGGTCGGTAGATCGTGGATTGGGAATCGCGCGGTGAAAAAGTATCGAGAATTGCGGTAGAGCATCGAGAATCATCGTGATCCCGTGTCTCTGTGTGCGTTTATTGCATGTAGAAGGATGCGTGGGTGAATAGCCTGGGTAATGCTGGCGCGAGAGGCTACTCAGGGAATGGTCGAGTAGTGGGGAGAACGCGGGTGGACAGATGCCGATGCACCGGATAGTGTACCGGCGGGGAAGGATGACGTTGCGAGAGAGAGAAAGAGCTATGTTGGACTTGGAACGTTTGCCGCGCGTAAATACAATCTCATATACGCTAAAATGTCCCTTTCCCGCCGCTCCCCGGCAATGGAACATGGTGTAGACGCTTGGACGACATACACCAAAACTCCTACGCACGGTTGCCAATTCTAAATACCCAAGCGAGAGTTAGACGATTGGCAAAGTTCCCTATAGCAACGAACTTTCATCTTTGAGCCTCGCGCCTTAATGAGAGCACTATTGCGGTTCAGACTTACGCCTAGACTGCGGCCAACGCAGTCAGAAACTCTAGCCGCACCGCCGGAGATGCACTATGCGTGATGGAGAAGAGGGGGGAATCTCACGTGGCTGATGAGACCCAATGAGCGCCAATCCCGTGCGCTCCCCCCTCACAGCCGTAATAGTGGCCCAAATTTCTAGCGCAATCATTGGCTCCCCCCCCCTTCCGTCAACTATTCAATGGGCGCTGACAACTGGCTTTGTCTATGATTTCGGGGCTTTGAGTCCCTGTCGCTTTATATTCGAGAGTTCGAGCCGATAAACTCAACGCGTTTTTGTTTCGTGAGCCTCATTCCTTCAGGCAATGAGGTTTCTCGTGACTCTTGTTTGGATATTAAGGCTCTATTTGTCAGAAAATAAATTATGTGTATCTCTTATCGAAGTCAGCGCTTTCTCTATTGTGGCAATCCGCTCAATTCGTTAGTTTACCTCGGCCTCGACCTTTCGCGCGTTTGTCGCCGTTTCGGAGCGAGGGGAGAGGGGTCCCTTGAAAAATGGGCCCAACCACGACTATCCCCACCACGTCCTTCCTTCGTAAATTCTTCATCCCTACTTTGTTCTCGCCTGCTGTTTTTTTTTCTTTTTTCGTACAATGTTCCCGGTGTGCGCGGTTCTCGCTCCTGCCACTTCGAACGCTCGCGTTCTATCTGGGCTCTCTCGGGGCTGCTGCACCTTCGGACCTTCGCGCCAGTTCTCCCACTATTTTGCTCCCGACCAATCGTCACCGAGGACGGCACTCGTAGCGATGTGATTCTTCATCTCACTCGTTCATCTCTCTCTCTTACTCTCTCTCTCTCTCTCTCTCACTCTCTTAAGCGCGATTCTTTTTTTTTCAACTTTTATCCTTCTCTGTCCTCGGCTAGTATAGTGTGCTTGTGTGATGATGAGCGGGGTTTCGCGGGCGGCCCCGTGGAGAGCGCATTTTATACGGCAAAAGACTCTTTAACGAAGTAAGGTGCGCACGCAATATCATCAACGACGAAACAACGAGACTTTTCGTGATTTCCATTATTTTCTTTCTTCTTCCGGTATCGTTATTATTGTCGTTACACGGACGAAACGAAAGTATTTCATTCGAGAACCGTCAATGTCATTGATTATTCGCGAAATATTACTTTTCCTCACATCTTAAAGTCACGAAAATTCATTTTTATGGTGTTTTTTTAGCCTAACCCGAACCCTCGATGTTTGCCGTTTATCGCGACAAAAAAATATTGCTTTTCATTCTTTTTTTGCGGTCTTACCCTTTTTTTCTCTCGTTAAAACCAAAAGTATTGGAAAAAAATTGTTTTCCCGTCGATCCGCTAATAAAGGACTGTTTTTCGCGGTGCATTTCGTGCTCTCCTATATATATATATATATATATATATGTGACTGCCGATCGCGTGTGCCGATGACGGGCGTCGGGGCGGACCGTGAGGCTGCCACGATATCGTCTCTACTTGCGTACTTGGCCTCACGCTGAGTTGTCGTTCCGTACACGCCGACGGAGGTGCCCCGCGCGCTGCTCCGGTGTGTCGCGCCGCGTTGTTTGACAGATGACGTCGAGGTGGACTTAAATTGAAAACAAAAAAAAGCAACGCTCCAAAAAATCTTTAAATAACGAAAAAAAAAAGACAAAAATAATATCAAAGATTCGTCGATCTCGAGACAGTGTCCCGGTTGGTTTCGCGTAGAAAAATTCGATTTTTTTCTTCTTCTTTTCTCAAACAAAGTCACACTCGAACGGAGACGCGTGCATTTAACGAGGAAAAAACGGGGGGATCCGCAAAGTGTTGGGCGTTAGAAAAAAATAAAAATACAATGAACACGAGGAACAGTGTGCCATATATTGTGATCAATTTTTTAAATCTGCTTCGTAACCGGTTAACGAAATACAATCACCACAGCTACTACTACTACTATTACTATTATTATTGTTACGGGTTATCATTAAGTAAAATATTAATAAGTTCTTTGGTCTGACGAGCGTTAACGATCGAGCGTGTTACTGTGATTCTATTTTTTTTGCGACCACCAGACAAAACACCGCATAATCATTGAGGTAAGAGATTGCCGGTAAATCGGTTCACGATTTTCAACTTTTTGTTTTGTTTACACATTTTGTTATTTCGGAAAATTATTTGACGACAAAATAACGATAATATGAATTTTCGAGTCTTTAACCAATGTGTAATGATCGGCTGATATGTTGAGGTAGTCCCCCGGCTAATAATCTCGAGTAACAGTAGCGACTGTAAAACCGATTAATAACAAATAATAATTAACACCTTTGTAACAATAATACAAAAATTAATGAATCATTTGTAATATTTCTTAATAATCGAATTATGCGTAAAAATATATATTTTTTCAACACTATACCTCCCAAGCGGGAGTCAAGTGACCCCTTTCAAAATTAATTTTAAATTCCTACATTTATTGTAAATTTCATTGATTATTTTATCAAAAATCAAAAGTTACGTTACGAATTATTTCCTTTAATAATTAAAAATTTCTTTCGAAAAAATCAACGTTTATTTAACGTAAGGGGTCAAATGAGCCCTTATGTGCCGGTACGTTCAGTGTTAAACTGATTTTTTTTTTATCGTTGTGACGTCACATGTTGGTTAGGGGAATTGAGGTTAGATATGTTGGCTTTGAGGCGTCATCTACACAACGATGACGTTCAAATGTCCGATAACAATTTGAAGTTTGAAGTGTATAAATTATCGATTCAGACTCGTGAACAACATTTTTTTTTCCTTTTTCCCTAACTCTTTTGAAATAATCGACGAACTTGAGCTTTTGGCTAACGCAATCCGGTCGTTACTAAAACTTAAATATAACAATAGACTTTCGAAAAACAAAAAAAAAATACTTTTTACATGAACTTTTGAAAATGAAAATTTCCCCTAAAATCGATTATTGATTGCATTTATCGTTTATTAAAATCGATTTATTTTACGATTTATTGAAATCGATTTGCCTTAGGATTTTTAATCGACAAGGACAATGTCCGGAAAAATTAATAACAATTATTACGATTTCGTGGATATGGAAGTGAGGTCGTGAATAACGCGATATCTTGGAAGTGGGCAAAATGAAGGCTCACAGGCTGAGACCTTGCAATTGATTGGGAGGTCTCTATATTTTCGTTGCGTTTTTCCGTTGTTTTTTTCGCCATTTTTCCAAATCCTTATTAATCGTTTGAATTTAATTGAACTAACGCGAGGTCTCCCGCGAGATTATTGACGAATTCTTGTAACCCAGGAACCCATGGCATTAATATGCATTCTGGAACGAGGACGACGCGCTCCTTCAAGCACGAACGCTTTAAACGAAATCAAGACCTGTCCGTACGCTATAAAATTCCACATACTCTCCCCTCTCGCCGCTCGTCGCCATTTGGATACATAACCGGAAATGTATTTGCAACGAATTGAACGTTAGAAAAACAACAACAACAAAAAGAGGACCGTGGATAAACGGGAGAAAAAAACAAACAATGAAAATCCCGCGAAATCAAGGATCGAGCGCGGGGCAAGTCCGCGGTATTCAACTCGCGCGAGAGCAATCTCTTTTTTTCCGTTTCGTTGGCGCCGAGATTCCCGACCTACGACAAGAAGCGCGCGCGCGGTCCGAATCGTGCCGCTGTAGCAATGACTTACTCCGTCGAGTAGTACTCTCTTTTCCTCTCTCTCTCATTCTATGTCTCTATAGTTCTCTCTGTCTTCGGTGCTCTCGGGGCCGCTGCGAATGGAAACGACCTCGTGGCGTTCGCCCAACCGAGAATCCCCCAAAACGCCATCCGCCATTTTGCCTCGAAAAGATAAAAATATCGCGGATGCGCCGAATAAACTACGAGATTCATCGTATTGTCTTGTCACACCTGCACTCCTCGGCCACTGGGGATGCTGGATCGAGAGAACAACGATTTTGAAATTTGCCTGGGAAAAGAAATGCGCTTTTAAGGGAGGCAGGGGAGGGAGGGTAACGGAAAGCGAAGGGAATCTTAATAAATTTCTTTTCGGAAATATCCAAAGGGATATTTCTTTTTTCATATGAATTTGAAAATGATTGTTTGTGGAATTAGTCATTGTAAAAGATTCGATTCCTCGGTGCAGCTTCTTGCGAGAAATAGAAGCGTGGCTAAAAAAAAAGGAAAATAGCAATAAAGGGTCGGTGGTATGAGGTTAGGACGCTTGATAGTTGAATCGTGAACCAATAGAAGCGGTTTTTACCCCGCCACCCGCCGCACTATTGCCTCGGGGGCAAAATCTTGCGATCCGCCATTTTTTTCCTCTCTCTTTCTCTGTTCCCTTCTCTACTTCCTCGGCCATCTTCTCTCTTTCTCTCACGGACTTCTTTCGCTTCGTCGGCGTTTCTTTTTTTTCTCCGTTTCTACTTCTTTTTTTTTCTTCCCCGAGTTCAATGACTCAGCGCTAGGGGCTTTGAGAAATATGTCCCGAGTGTGTGTGGCTGTGTGTGCGTTTGTGTGGTGGGCTGCAGGCATGGGATATATAGAAAGAAATGAAAGAACGAAGAGAGGGAAGAGAATAAGTAATGCGAGGCAAGAAAGAAGAAGAAGAAAAGTTTGAACCTTTACAAACATATATATATATTTATATATACATGTGTGTGCGTGTGTGTGTGTGTAAAGATGAAGAAAGTAGAGGATAAAAGAACGGGGTCCAGACGTGGCAACGGCGCAAATGCAGAATGCACGCTCTGACATAAAACATACATATATGCAAGATGCACAACGAGAGAGGGGCCCCCGGTGCAGCATCCACAAACGCTTCGACGTTTTTCTGCTCCTCGTGTGGGTACCCCACTGCCGAAGTCTTAACGGCGTCGTCGCCGCGCGGCCTCCTCACCGGCCGGCTTTTCGTATATATAGCTACATTTCATCCCCCCCCCCCCCCCCGCGCCGTGGCGCGAACTAACCGACGAAGAAAATCCCGCGAGAAGAAGGCAAAATCTCGCGCTCGCGACCATGACGCCCGCCCTCGTACGTTCATTAAGGTAGTAGTCTGGTAACTTAAGCCGATTTTCATGTCTTTTTTGGTGGGCGTTTTTTTGTAGGAAAATAAAAATTAATCGTTTTGGATATTTAGGATGTTTTTATTTACATATTAAAGATACAAAAAGAAATTTTGTTGAAAAAATTCTATAGTTTATTATTATTATTATTATTGGTCGAAGTTGGCACCTCGAAGTTGGCAGCCCGGGTCCTAATTTTTTTTCTACCGAAACGATTGCTTTCAAAATTTTACAGGCTACTCTACACACTTATAGTTCTCATCAGAACCACCGAGAAATTTTTTCACCCCTAACTTTTCATTTTACAACCCCTTCTTTGCTAAAATAAAAGGACTTTAGCAAAGAAGGGGTTGTAAAATAAAAAGTTAGGGGTGAAAAAATTTCTCGGTGGTTCCGACGAGTATTATAAGTGTGTAGAGTAGCCTGTTAAAATTCGAAAGCAATCGGTTCGGAAAAAAAGTTAGGACCCGGGCTGCCAACTTCGAGCTGCCAATTTCGATCTATGATAATAATAATAATAAACTATTAAATTTTTTCAAACAAATTTTTTCTTGTATCTTTAATATGTAAATAAAAACATCCTAAATATCCAAAACGATTCATTTTTATTTATCTACAAAAAAACGCCCTCAAAAAAGACATGAAAATCGGCTTGAGTTACCAGACTACTACCTTAACTCCGCGCAACCTTCGCACTGCAAAACAATTTTTTAAAGAATAACAAAAATAAAAAAAAAGAAGCTTAGCACTGATAAAAACAAATCGTAATAAGCTAAAAAATAGTGATATTAACTGTTCGGACTCGAAACATCGATAAAGTCAGAAATATATTGGCATTTGGTGTCTTTTTCTGGTTTTTTGTTTTCATAGCACCTCGATGAATGTTCGATAAATAACTCGATAAACGAACAAACGAGAATTACCTGGAAGAGATATAGAAACTGAAAAAGTTCGATTTGGTAATTGAATTTTTTTTTCATATTTTTTCATATCTACTACGATAAAGCTGGAGAGTTTGCTTGTTTGTTCGTCTGTTTATTCGAACGCGCTAATCTCAAGAAATACTAATCTGAAAAATTCTTTTTCCATTAGATAGCCCGTTTATTCAGAAAGGCTTTACGTCATATCCTAAAATAAAGACTGTTGAAATAGTTCCGAATTGTTTCATTGATCAGTTAATAATTGTTGATAATTTCTTTTTTCATTAGATAGCCCGTTTATTCAGGAAAGCTCTAGGCCATATTACTTTATGGGATGACTCTAATCTTACTGTCTTACTACTATACTAGTAAAATAAATACTATAATAAAGCTGGAGAGTTTGTTTGTTTGAACGCGCTAATCTCAGGAAATACTTATCCGATTTGAAAAATTCTTTTTGCATTAGATAGCGCGTCTATTCAGGAAGTCTTTACACCATATAATTTTATGTTATAGCTTAAGGGGGGAAATAGGGTTAGGACAGCGTTTTCTTAATGATTTTCATGAATATTTTTATAGTATAAAAACTGAATGTAATTTATTGAAATTTTGAGAATATTTTATACATATATTTAAGTATATACTATAAAATTTTTGAAGAATTTCCTTCAGAAAACACCGGGGATATTAGCGACCTCATATTGCAGGACACATTCCGACTCAGCATTTTGCGTACATTCTGGAAGCCGCAATTTTCATCTGAAACCAAACGAGGTTGGAATTTACTTTTATTATATGTCTCTCTTCTATATGAACCTAAATGCTATCAAAAAAATAGAAAATTTAATTTTTTACAGGGGTCATAACAAAAAAGCATGATTTTTTGCCATTTTTTATAACTTTATTTGGAAAAAAAAATTGTTTTAAATAATGATAATATTCCGATTTTAGGTTCATATAGAGCGCAATACTATGAAGAAAGTAACTGCCAATTTTCAAAACGATTTCAGAAAAACGCGTTTGAAGAAATAGTGACCGCTCGGTTATACACGTGGCGCGCTCGGGGCCTGAAGGAGAGCTACTCACTTTAATGGCTTATAACAATAGAACGAGTCGGAATTTTCATTACAAATTTTGGGAACATATTTTTCAATAGCTTCACTAACAATTAATGAAATTAAAAAAAAATCGACTTTTTGAACCGTCTAACCCTATTCCCCCCCTTAAGGAGTGGTGGTGGCGCGTTGAATCGGCGGACGAAAATTTAACGCGGGTAAAACCGCGGCCCACAGCTAGTTTTTTAATATAATAATATCGTTTATAGCAACAGCAGAAAATCAATTTTCAATTCAAATGACGCGTTTTTTTTCCATCATTCTGCGTTTCTTTTTTTTCCCTTCAGTCTTTTTGCATGAGGTACTCGGACTTTCTCTCTCTCTCTCTCTCTCTCTCTTTCACTCTGAGCGGCGAAATGCATTCGAATGCGCGCACGGCTGGTGAACCTGACCTCCGACAACGCGCGCGCCGCCGCCACACATTCACCGCTGCATGCTACTAGCATCGAAGCATCCATCCATCCCCTCCCCCGCCGCCCTTGCGCCCTCTTCTTGCCGCGCTCTCTTCATCGCAGCGCCATTTCAATCGTCGTCTGGTTCGTCACAGAATTGCGATCCCGATTTACAAGCCGCGAGAGAGAGAGAGAGAGAGAGAGGAGTCACGCCTCAGCGTCATTAAAATAAATGAAAGATTATCAGGTCGTACACCCCCTCCCCTTCTCACTCACCCCACCGTGCCCCCCGCACCGTGCCGAATCGTCATCGGAAACCGCGGCCTTACATTTTTTTTTCTTTTTTACTCATTCGTCCCTCGGGCATTTCTTTTTATAAACGTTCATTCCCCTCTCGCAACGTTTATTGGAACGACACGATATAATCGCGATTTATTATTTATCCAACCTCTACCCCCTTCCGACCCTCCTGCCCCGCGGCCGACGCTCATCGGTGTAATAAAAAAAGGAAAAATGAATTCAACGACCCGATATCACGGCATTGGAACTTTATTATTTCGCAATCATTTTTCTCTTTCTTTTCGTTATTCGTCCAAGGTGTCGATCGAAAATCTTTCATTGGCCGGTTATTTTCTTTTCTTCTCGCGCAATTTTCAATTCTCCAAGTTCGCACGCGGTGAAATTGCCGCGGAGAAATCCGAAAGGGTGCGCGAAATGTACGCGCGGATGAATGTTGTGATTATGTAGAAAAAAACGTTTCTTTTTTTTTTCGTAATCACACAACTTTAAGATCGCCGATTGCCGATTGGAAAATGATTGCCCGAACCGGAAGGAATTTATTTCGTTTAATGAAGAAGAGAGAAAAAGGAATTTGACGAAAAGGAAAAGTATGGTTAAACCACCCTGAGCATCGGATGCTGATTTTACTTAGCGATCAAACACCGACAAACGCCGTTGGTATTGTGAACCTCGCGGGTTAACCTCCGGAAGATGATGAAAGGCGTGGGGACGCAGTGAGTGAGCCGACGACGTTCGTTCAACGTCGTCGGCGTTCAACGCCTGTTTGTCATGCGCTTGATACGATAAAGCGCCGGGGGCGTGGAGGAGACGGGAGGAATAAGATAGAATGCAAGTGTGACGCGACTTACAAGGTTACCGCCACAAGGTGACACAGAATTCGCGCGAACGAGCACGAGAGAGAGAGAGAGAAAAACATGTCCGAAAGATCAGTGTACTTGACTCTTGGGTCCTGATCATTTCATGAGGTTCCATGATCCTCGAAAAACCGGCGCTTCCACTGCTCGTACGAATCTTTCCGTACGAAAGCTTTCTTGCGGATGCGTGTAAGCTCGCGTGAAAAACGAAAGGATGGGCAAAAAGTGGAAAGGCGGGGAGTTTGTTCATCCGACGAAATTTCAATGCCGACCACGTCCATACTTTAATACTTTACGAGAGGCCCTCAAAGCTTGAAGCTCGTTTTGGTTCGATAATTACGATTTTACGGTGATTCACGTGGAGTCAGTTGTGTACGCAAAAAAACTCTATTGGAGGAGCACTCATTGGGATTTAAGTACCAATTTAAAGACATCCCCAAATCCATTATGATCGTTCAGTTGGATCCCGATGTGTCGCGAGTTGATTCAAGTTGTCATGTGAAGCCAATAACCAAAGTTCTAACGTCCCGTAAGCCTCCAATTCGCGTTGGAATTGCGGTCAAATGTTCTGCTGATATGCATTACGTTCGATGGAATAACCTCACGATAAGTTTGATCAAATGTCCCGTAACTTGTGATGCATCTAAACGGAAGATCCTTAATTTATGATAATTCCAGATCAAATGTCCCATAATGTACGAAGAATCTCGTATAATGACTGCAGATATTATATCGAAAAGAATAATAGAATATCTAAAATCAATAGGAGGTCGCAAAAGTCTCCGCGACGCGAGGTGACAGATTTAACTTATGTCAGCCCGTCGTTAATGAACTTTGAACCCCTCGTTATCAAACTGGTGCATCAAACTGGTGTTGGTACATATACAACCACCGATAAGTTAAAAACAGCGAACAAGCGATGGAGCGTGCCGGGTATAGGAGGGGGCGGGGGGAGAGGGGAGGGAAGAAGCAAGAAGAAGAGTCGCGAGAAGTAATCCGACACGTTCTTGTGGCGGATGAAATGCCCATCTGGATTGCACCGGATCCACATTCGCTCTGTCGATCGCACACGTCGTCCGAAGTTTCTTCGTGTGTGTCATTGTTTTTTCTTCGCTTCGTAACTATCTCATCCAAACTTCGAGGGCCCCATCTCTCGCGAGAATCTTATTATTCCATGACCGAATGCCAGAGGGGAGTTTCAATAAAAATTCTATCAATTCGCATTTAACCCCCGATAACGTTTTCCCGAACGTGACGGAACAAATGTCATTCGATGAACGCGTGTCTACTCTCGGATATATGGTGGCTCATTTTTCTGCTTCTTCTTCTTCTTCTTCTTGCGCCTCGACTTTCATAACGACCCAGTCGACTAACGCGTAGTTGTCGTTTCATTCACGGCGGGGTAGGGTTTTGAAGGCGAAAAAAAAGCATATTTTTATGATTTTTTTGCGGCGACATGAGTAATATAATGTTATTAAATAGAATTACATATTATTGTACAACTATTGAAGTATCTCAGAAAAAATTTTCAATGAAAAATATTGATAAATAAGCCGGTGACGTTCAATCTCCAGAGGCGCCTTGAAAAAAAGTGGTTTTGCGGTGAACATTATAACTCGTTACCGGATCATCCGAAACGAAAAAATTAATATGCATTTTAAAGGTGATGTATTTCTCGAGGTAATCAGGAAGAGTTTTTTTTTTTGTTTTTTTTTCTATTTTTTGCAGCACTTGGAAGTGAAAAACGCAATTTTAGCTAAAAAAATCGCGCTTAATTTGTTATTAAAAAATTGGAAAAAAAACTCTTCCTGATTACCTGTTGATTTATGTGAAGAAGTAATGTTTAAATTTTCAAAAGGATCGGTTCAGTAGATTTTGAGTTCTTATGTTCACAAACTTAAAAAATGACGTTTTCGGGAAAATCGATTTAAAGTTTTCACGTATCACGTATCACGTATCACGGCCGGTCGTTTGAAACGCTGTAACTCCGTTAGTTTTACTCCGATTGACTTAAAATGTATACACAATATTCTCGACATATTATTCATTCAGAAAAAAAAATAATAAAAAAAATGCAAAAAAAATAATTTAAAAACCCTACCCGCCCCTTCATGGAACGGAAATGATACAACTAAATACGCCAATAAAATGTAAATCACGAATCTCTCTCTCTCTCTCTCTCTCTCTCTCTCTCTCTCTCTATGGACAATGTACCGAGGATTCCCGTTGTCTCGTATCTATGAGATGGTGAATGTGATCGCGAAAATGCGAAAACGGATTAGCATTGTACGAGTAACGATCAGCCACGCTACAAACGCCATATTACAATTTTCATATGTCCATACTTTTTACACCATCAATTGAAACCTCGCGACCGTAGTTTTGAAATCTTATGGCCGTAGAGTTTTAACTTCCGGAATCATGATGCTTTACGTTTCCCCTTCACCTCTGAATTTTCCCGATCACCCGATCCACTCTATCGTACAATGGGACCTTAAGTCCCAACGGGAATCAATAGGAATCTTATTGATTGTTTGTGAACGTGTACGTTGAATCTTGTTTCAAATTTTATCTAGGCACTGATTGTATTGCCAATGACTGGTAACGAGAACGAGACGTAACAAGAAGAAGCGTGGTATCACGCCGCAAAAGGGGGGGTGGGGGGTGGGCTGGTTCTTTAGAGTTTTGAATACACGGCACTCATATGTTCGCATAAGTTTTCGGTGCTATACATATTCACATAAATATGAATATTGGAAACCATGTGAGAGATTCAAGGCGAGTTTAATGTTGGCTAGTCACGTGAGATTCCGGATTAGCGATGGGGCTATCTTTAACGCACAGACAGAAGAGAGAGAGAGAGAGAGAGAGAGAGAGAGAGAGAGAGAGAGAGAGAGAGAGAGAGAGAGAGAGAGAGAGAGAGAGAGAGAGTGAGAGAGAGAGAGTTTGGGTAGTAGTTCACGTTTTCCGTATTATATATTCACGTCTTTGGGGTCATATATTGAACAGTCAGTTTGGAGACGTTGGACGGATTGTATTATACATATAGAATGGATAGACCGCGGGACAAGGCAACGGCCCTACATTCGAAGTCACATTGCCGGCCAGCTTGTTTGAGCGTTAGTCGCGTGGATTATTAATAAAACTTGCTACCATACGATAGCCAAGATGGTTTATTTGAATATAATGCGGTGCTGGATACACCAGTCGCATTGCCCGTCCCCGAGCGTGTGTAGAAGTATGGAAGCGTGTGTGTCCGCTTTCGTACATGTGCATACGATGACTCAGAAACGAGTCCTCGACGAAAGGCTAGAACCCCATCGGTCGAGCGGCGAGTTTTTCTCAGTTTCTTACAACCAGGCGTAATGCAGTGCAAGGGGGAATCAGAACAAAAAATTGTAATTGATTTTGTGCCTATTCATCGAAGAAATCACTATAAATTTCCACGTAATAATGTCCCCGAAGCTTTAACCCTTCTCTACGGCTTCAAGTGTATCCAAATGTACGAGCAGCCTGAAACCACTTTCGGCCTTTTCCGGTAAAACCCCGAAAGTGGTATTTTTTTACGAATTCATAGTCAACATGCTCGGAGGCTCTTTAGTTTTCTTCCCAGTTGATCGTTCGTTGTCGAAAAAAGTTGGGAAAACACTCTTAACAAATCACCGAAACAGTGAGCTATCGATAAGAGCAAGTATCGAAGTGGATCGGTCCACGCCTCCCTTTGATTTTGACGAATTTCATTTTTCTGCGTTACTCTTCGTATAGATGTGATTTCTATTAATCAATTAACGTCGTTTTATATCGCGGAGCAATAAAAACAACAGTTTTTTAAACAAATATTCATTTTCAGAGGTATTTTACGAACGGATCGGTCCACGCCTCCCTCTAATTTGCCACAAATCGTTCTCTCGTACTTCTGCGCCCGCGGGACTCCGTGTGGAATCGCCAAAAGTCTATTAATTCAATCGAGAATAGAATGAAATGTCATTTTCATTTCGTCCTTAATATCGGATTTACAGTTAATCCGGCTACTGAATTTCTGTAACTCATCGGGCCACGCGTTCACGCGCGCAGCAGGCTCGGGAGATCTCCTCTCGCGCTTCGAAGCACGATAAACAAATGAGACTTGGCAACGCGGCCTCGACAACTGCAACAGCCAAGGCCTGCCGGACTTTTATTTTTTTCCTCTTCTCGCGGAGTTGGCCTCCTCTTCCCCCTGCACCCCGCAACACCGTTCCTCACGCCCCCGTCCTCTGCTTTCCCCTAGCCCCCTCCCGGCCTTGCACTACCGCCCGCCTGGCCGCCCGGCTTTTCTCTCCCCTCTCTCTCTCTCTCTCTCTTCGTACTTCTTTCGAGCAATTGGTACATACTGTTTCTTCTTTTCTCTCTTTTTTTTCCTCCCCTTCTTTCTTGCTCGTTCTTTCTTCATTCCGCAGACACTTATTCCGTGCAACCCCGCGCGCAGAGCTGCGTCCGGCACGTCGCGCGAACTAAACGACGATCTCGAACCAGCTACAGAGACAGGAGGAGGAAGGGGGAATCATTATTATTTGCTTCTTTGGTTCTTCGCTTTTTTTTCCCCCCGCGAGCCACAGACGCGGAGCTCGCACCGCAGCAGCCACCGCCTTGTTCTTTTATTGCCCTTCTTCGTTTTTTTTTCTCCGCCGCACAGTCGTTCGCTGTACTTTCCCTGTACCACCGCGTTTCGTCCCAAAGCCGTCGCCTCGTCGTGAACTACCGAAGAGAGAAAAGAAAGAGAGTCCGCGCGCGCGGGCCTTAACCGTGGTCAGTGACTTCGCAAAGGGTTGCAACTACAGAATGCAAGTGAACAAACGTTAAATATTTCATTACGTACATCCCCCCCCCGTCCCCCCGTCGCGAAGGTTATTTTAAGAATATCCGCACATCGGGGAAAAAGCGTCTTGAGCCACGCGACCGAACACTCACAGTTTACACTCGCGGGATGCCCCTTTTCTCTCGCTCTTTTATCTCCGTACTTTCCTACGTCACTGATAAGAATGTGGGAAAGAAAAAAATATATATAACGGCCATGCTAGACTCACGCGCGATGATACGAAAGCGTCTTGTCTCTTCAACGTAGCTCTCCCCACCACCCACATCTCCGCTCCTCCCCATTCTTCCCGTCGCGTAGACCGCTCCGCAGCAAATTTTATTTTTTTCCTCCACTCGAGATTTCACTTATAGCCCAGAACTGCCCCGGCTTATCAGTGCAACGCAGCGGCGGCAATGTCTCGCGTGCGTTTTCTATCAATGTAAAAAAAAAGAGAGAAAAAAAATTCGTAAAAAGCAATGATGGCACTTATGGAATTGAGTACGAAGAATAATCGAATCGCGTTCGATCGGTTAATGACGGGAGTGAAGTTTTTTTTACTTTTTCTTCTAGTATTATTTATAGGTGTCCCCATATTTGTCTTATAAATTATTGGGAACAAAGTTGGACCAGGTAAGATCACACGCACATTGGCCTTAATGCCTTCGTAAAAAATATTCTACACGCGTGTAGACGGAGAAAAAAGATTTCCCGAATTCGAGAAGTTTCTCTCGGTACATTTGTACCCATCGTAATTTACTAAAAAGTCATACGAACCATTGAAGAATCGATTAATGAAAGGAACGAAAAAAAACGCAAAGTTATTACAAAGAGATTACGAAGAATTTTGAAATATTTTTATTTCCACCCCAAATTCCTTTTTCCCAAATTCTCAGTCAACCATTGCGCTATAACAACCTTCTGAACTTGTCATTGAAAATCCTAAAATTCCACACCGAGAGTAAAATTCCCATAGACGCGTCGATATTTGACCCGTTAGCCTCTCTCTCGCTTTCGCATCGTTCCGAGATTCAGGCCTTCGTCAATTTGCCTCTGTGCGCATTAACGCCTCGGCTCTCAGAGAGCGCTTCCAAGTCTCGTTAGACCCGTATGTCTGGTTCGAGTCTGTGTGTATAAAATAGAGTAGCGCGGGGCGAGAGAGGAGAACGTATCATCGTCGATTACAACTAGCGTTCTCGACAACCAGCTCTCCAGCCGCCGCTACTCTCGCGGGGGCAACGGTGCACGGTCGCGATGGTGGTGATCGCGAAAGAGATGAAATTGCGTATGAAAAAATTGCCCGATGACTACACGCGAGTCTGGGGATTCTCGAGAATCGAGCTCCGTATACCTAAACCAGATATGCTTCCCGAATAGCGGAACATCGATGCGCAATGGCCGAGAGAGAGAGTGCGCCGACCGGATAACTGGAGAATCTCTCTTCCTATCTCAAAAAAGAGATAGGAAGAGAGAGAGAGAGATGGAAAAAAAAAAGAGAGACAAAGAGTGGCCAGAGAGCTGGGGGTGGAGGGAGGAGAAAGCTTGAGGGAGAAGGCGGAAGAAAAAGAAAGATAAAAAGAGAGAGAAAGAGAGAAGGAGAAAGAGGAGGGAAAAGGGTTGACGGGGGGCTCGCTCGCTCTTTCTCTCTTGTAGAAATTGCGCGGGATTAAATTATATACGTTTATATATATAATATATATATATATTTGTATGAATAGTAGGAAAAACGGTTTAATGGGGGTAAGGTATTGGATTGGTTGATTTTGCGCTCTAACCGATCATCATTGGCCGGCAAAACGAGGGAATCTCTGTTACTTCAATCGATATCTCCGCACCGTGGCCTACTGATTTCGAGAATGAATAAAAAAGAAGAAAAAAAATAGTGTACACGGTCTTATCAGTACACCAGCTCTCGTTTCATCCACCACCACCACCATCAACCGCCACTACCAACTATCGTCACTATTGCTTCTAGCCCACCAGTACGCAATAACGATCGCGTTCGTCGCTTCGTTTTTTCCTCATCGTTGTTAGTCGTTGCTCTCTGCACTCAACCCGTGCACTCCCCCCGCCGTTTTTTTCTCTTCTCTCGTTTTTTTTACCCTCGCCCTCCGCGGACGGAAAAGCACGGAACGAGATCGAAGCCCGTCGAAGAAATCCACGTCGTCCCCCTCTTTTAGTTAGCTACGCCACTCGCACGGCGTTGCGTCCGCGACGCGAATTATCCGCGCGCGATTTTTCGCGACGATTCCGATTGATCGGAAATTGCGGGCAGGGGGGATGCGGCCGGTAGAGTAAACCGAAGAATCGAAGAAACGAAAGAATTTTTTGGAAATAAAATGCCGGAAGTTGACATTTCTTTTTTTCATACGGCGTTGTTTACCGTAGAGGCATTGAAGGGTTCTTTATTGGGCGTCTAAGATATGATCGGTTGGGGGCGTTGAAAAAATGAATAGTGAACCGAGTTAGTGGACTTTGTGGAGATTTTTCTTTTAACAGGAACGTAAAAGATTTTAAAAATCGTGTCAAGCATCAAGGATCAAGAGTGCGAGTCGTGTTTCTCGAGTGATTCGCAATTAACATCCCTTTCACGGGTTAAATCGTTAATCGCCGTTGACTTTTATCGAAAATCAAAAACTTACCGAGTGAATTGTGTAATTCATACATTGTTTTTCCTGCCTCAATTGCACAACGAACATCTTTGTCGTGAGAGAGTTCAGAGCGGTTGTCTTTCGTTGACATCGTTTTCGTTTTCGTTTTCTTTAAACATCGCCGGGGTGTTTGTTGTCGGAAGTACGAGCAGTGAAGTCCGAGTGAAGATATTAATGGTTTGTTTTTATTTTTTTTGTGAAAGCAAAAAAGGAATCCTCGAACTGATTGAGAAAGTTGTGGAATTTGATGAGAGTCGAAGAATGTATACGAGCGATAATCACGGTCCGAGCGTTGAGGCACGCTGGACGCCAGCCCCAATGACTTTGCCTCAAGGGCCGCAGCATCAATCCCATATTCGGACGAACGGTGCTTATTCCCACGAACACACGAATCATTCGCCGTACGGTCCCTCTTTTTATCAACATCCTCATCGTCTTCCGTCTCAGGTAATGACGCGATGTTTGTTTTTGTCTTCCCGCGTGAACTTCGAGTCGAACCAGGTGTCCACAAGGGGAGAGATCGAAGCGACAACGCGTGGGTGCCGAAATTTCGGCAAAGTAAGGCCCCTTCTGCGTCTAGAGATCGATCGAGGCCCCTGTGGCTCATCCACATCAGTGACGATAATGGAATGTTCAATTTAGTTCCTTCAATTCTATCCATCCAAACAAATCATCAAGTTGCATCGCTACTCCCCGCAAGCCGAAGGAGAGGCTTCAACAACGTGAAAAACGTTTCAAAACTACAACAGTCCCATTTCCCATCGATCTCCACTACACCCCCGTTAATCCTATATCTGCTGGACCACTAAATCTTAAAAAGAACGAAAACCAAACCGCTACCCAAGTTTCGGAGCGTTGTCGAACGCCGTAAGAACGATCGAGGGTTGTTTTCTTTTTGTTTCTTTTATCACTCGTGGTCCGCGCAACAGCAGGTCACATTCGACGGTTAAACGATCGTCGTTACTCCCACACATTAACCGTTCTCGGCCCCCGGTTAAACCGGAAGAACGCACGAAGATATATATTCCCTGGAAAAACATGCCGTGCCGATGCTTTGGATCCTCGTTGAACGATACGCACCGGATTAAAGCCGACAATTACACCCACACACATATAGACTACACATATAAAAGGCCCTATTTCATCCTATCGCACTCTTTGCCACCCTGGGTCCCTGAACCCTTTTTTTTATTTCCTTTAGAATGCTTCACCTTCCGACAGTGTATGTACCTTCCCCTCCTAGTACCGGGGACCTCCGAGTCATCCTCGTTGCACCTTTATCGGTTAGGGACCACATGAGGACGGGGCGGGGAGGACGGGAGGGGCCCAGCATATGCGAGATAGCCACCGCGAGCGTGGGTGGATGTCTCGTGCACATTGTATATGCGTCTGTGTGCTCGTGTATGTATGTGTGAACCCCTGCTTATTTGCCGAACGTTCTAGCCTCGAGTCTTCGCAATCGTTCATTACGAGTAACACACGGGCATATGGCAAGCAGGTGAGGAGGAGGAGGATGGTGGGGTTGGGGTGCCATCGTTGCTTTTGTTGTTTCAACATCGGCGAGCGGGTTAAGTAGACCAATGGCACACGTAACCATTCGGGATTCACTCGTAAATTACGGGAGAATAAATGAATAAGCGAGAATTGAAAGAGAGAGAGAGAGAGAGAGAGAGAGAGAGAGAGAGAGACTGACAAGCAAATGACGGGCTTCTGCACGAGGAGAATGTAGAGAAAAAAACGGAAAGAAAAGTTACAATAGATGTATCTATAACGACGGACGTTACGTCCTTGTGGTCTGGTGAATTCCGGTGAGTCGTCGTCACGATTTAAAAGTCATATACACACTCGTTTCTTCGTTGATATATCTTTTCATTATTAAGGACATTAAGAAGACTCGCCACGATTTCTTACTTTCTTTCCCTTCCACCTCTTCTTCTTCTTCTTCTTTCCTCTTCCGAGCGTAGACGACGATAAATCAGAAGAAAAAAACGTAGAAAGATTCAACCCTTTAAGAAGGATGGTGGTGGTTGTTGAGGGAGGGGATGAGGGGCACCGCGACGACAACGAGTCCGCGGAAAAGGCGTCTGTGCCCGGACCGCAAAAGACGCCCGGCAATTTTCCGTCTGCGTTGAGATAAAAATATGATTAATGGGGCGGGGGGAAGAGGGGGGGGGGGATGGCGCGTGCGTTTCGCCGCGAGAAAATGAGGAAATGCTTTTGGTCCGCTTTTGAGAGAGGCCCGACGAAAAAGAACGAAAAAAATCAAGTCACCCGACAATGTCCAACGGTGGTCCGGAGGAATTATCTTTTAAAATGTGCTAACAGGGGTAGTTTCTCGAATGCGCCGGTAAAACGGTCGGGATTAAGTGACAATTTGTTGAAGGAAAAAAAGAAAAACCAAATAACATTGGACGGAATCACATTTCGGATAGTCGGGGGTGTTTAATTGAAGGCAAAAATGTATACTTTTAGAAAAAGCGGAGGGAGATGGACCTGGATCCTTTTCGACATGTTGAAATAATAGAGTATCGAAAATGGGCCATGCATTCTTATGAAAATATTTAAAAAAATAGAGGTATAATTTTTTATTTTACTTCTTTTCGACTTTTAATCGTGAAACGCCATCATCAATGCGGATAACGACGTTTTTCGAGAATGAAAGAAACAATAAAGTCGAGAGATGAGTGAAGGAAAAAGGAAAAAAAAAAAAAAAAACAAATAGGAAAAGTATGCAAAGAACGGAATCGAATCTCAACGACCGGGTCGGGCCGACCGAGCAGCAGGCACGTCGATCTCACAAGGATTAAGAGTTGGAACATGCCTCGAGCCGCCCCGGATCGTCATCATATTCCCCTCGATTTTCTTTTTTTCTTCTTCATCATGACAAAAAAGCCAGAAGCGAAAGAGTAAAAGTCTTGCGAAAAAAAAAAACACCGACAACTGTGCTCCAAGATGGTTCCCGAGGGTCAGAGGGTTGCAGGGTGAGGGATTGAAGAGTGGAGGGGTTGCAGGGTGGGTAGAAGGATGGCTAACCTTGCCGAAGTAGAATTTTCTTAGCGAAGAAACTTAAGAATCTCTCCAACGGTGACAATTTCAATTCTCAAACCCTTACCCCTGCTCCCACGACGGCGCCACCCCCCCCCCCTTCCTCCCTTAGCGCTTCTCTCGTTCTTTCCGGCTGGAGCTTCCGGTCCGTACGACGAGGAGTGTCCACTATGGACGTTTCCACGTACCTTATGACTTTTTCCCCCCTCGTTTTTCCTTTTTCTCGCTCTTACGTCCTCCCGTCTTATTCTCCCCCTGCCCAACTAGCTCGTTTTCCTTCTTAAGATTCTTAAAAACTTTTGGTCGTCTCGCGCGTTCTGAACACGCTCACCGGTGAGAGAAAGAAAGATTTTTCGATTTTAATTACACTTTTAACATATTTTAATAAAATCTCACAGAAACCCTCTTATTCTTTCATCTCTCCCTCTTTATTTTATTTTATTTTCTTTTTCTCTTTTACCCTTCCAATTCCAAACCGTTCATTCTCAACCCGCGTCCGAACGCGCGCCGTCTCTCAACATCTTTCGCACAACTTTTCTTTCTCTCTCGCAATGACTCTTCCACGGGGCTAAATCCTTCCACCGATAGTCCCCTTGTCCTTCCAGCACCAACCCCCCCACCGCCTCGCCCCTTCTATCTCACAATCTGCCTCAACCCACGCGTTCAACAACGCGTTCACAATCCCTTCTTTATACTTTTATCACTGACTGTATCCTACCGGCGAGCGTTTCAACCCTTTCGTTATACGTTCACCCGTTCCACCTACGCTTCGTTCATATGTATGCACGTGAATCGCGCGGGCGGTCTTTATAGACACCAGAGAGAGAGAGAGAGAGTAAGAGAGACGGAAACAATGAGAGCAGCCTGGCCCAGGCGTATGCTAACACCTGTTCCGTTGAACGGCCCGAATAAACGCTTCCTCTCCTCGTTTCGATTCACTTTTTTTTACCTGTTTCTTTGTTGTTTTGTTTTTTCCCTCTATCTCTCCGCGTTCATACACACTCTCATCGTTCCCTTTATCTTTATCCGGGCGCGAGGTGCAGCTAAGAGTTGCAACCACAGTAAGAAGCTCAATAGCAAAGCACCAAGTTCTCTCGGTTTGTTCGTCTTTACGAATTATCAAAGCATCGTAACGATTGATCGTAGCTGCATTTTGAAAAAAAATAAATAAAATGCCATGATGGCATCCGAGGGAATTACCTTTAAGGGTTGTTGAAAAGTATTTGAAAAAAAGACAAAACCGCTATAATAGAGGTTATCAGCAAATGTTTCGATTAATGATCGATAAAGTATGTTGTAACAATTGATCATTGTTACATTTTGGAAAAATAAAATAAAATGACACGATGGCATCCGAGGGAATTACCCTTACGGGTTGTTGGAAAATATTTTTTTTAAATGAAAAAACCGCTGTAATTTCGTTGTCAGAATATGTTTCGATTGATAATCGACAAAGTATGTTGTTTACGACAGAAAAAGAATGTTTTCCTATCTGGCAAAGTCTCCCTACTCCTATACGAGTATTTCTCTCGAGAGGGTAGTTTCGTTGCTTTTTTCGTTGGCATGCCGAGCAAATTCTACGCTCGAAAGTCTCAAATTCTCTGTTACAACGTTCTCCACGGGGTAAACTGTCCGAGTCCACTTATCCGTCGATACAAAACGTGCTCCAGCTCGAAAATAGCAGTAAAATAGAAAAGTAGCTCGAAAAAAATACAGCTACGAATGAGAAATGCATTTTTACTATTTACCCTTGCATGCAAAATCACACTGACACACGCATGTTTTACGTAAAATGAAAAATCAGGTTTTCAACATTTTATAAAAATATTTTTCTTTGCAAAAAATGTCAAACGACTTAGCTCCAAGTTCGAGCGACGAATTTGTCATTTTTTATTGTTCTTTTTTGTACCCAAACAAATTAACGTCACGGAATGTTCAATGCAAAATTCCATGCAGAACGTCAAATAGACCGAGGATTTTATGAAAATGTTCATCTTTGTCGAGAAACAAAGAAAAAATGGTCGATCTTCAAATTGAAACTTGCTCGTATCGTTTCCCTCCATATTTTTCAAAGACGCGCAAAACCGTGTCAGACAGCGAAAACGAAGAAATTCACTTGTTAATGAAAGGGAAATTTTATAATTTTTTGCTAAGCGAGAAGAGAAAAAAAAACAAAACGACGCGCGGCAAATTTCAATTTTCGCGTTAAATTTCATTCCGCTTTTTTTTCAGGCTTTATAAGAAAAAATGTATGTACTTCGCATCCAAGAACTGCACGATTGTTTAAATATTTTTTTCTATTTTTTTTCTATTTTATTTTTGTTACTTTCGTAAATTCCTTTATCAAGCGATTAATCGCATTTACCGATTGCTCGACGTAGAGTACAGCATACCAACTAACCCCGGCAGTTCTTCTCGCAGATATTCATGCACAAGAGCGTGAGCGCGATGCAGAGCGCAATGCACGCTAGAGATCTTGGTGCGGGCGCTCTGGGCGCTAGACCCGGTGGCGGCGGACTAGCCGGTCTCGGCGTCGGCGTTGGCGTCGGACCCGGCATGATACCCGGCAACGAGGTCAAGCCCCATCAGTGCCAGCAATGTCTCAAGTCGTTCTCCAGCAATCATCAGCTCGTCCAACACATAAGGGTGCATACCGGTGAGAAGCCATACAAGTGTAGCTACTGCGACAGGAGGTTCAAGCAGCTAAGTCACGTGCAACAACACACGAGACTACACACGGGTGAGTGCGAGAATTCATCTTCCCAATTCTTACGTTTATAGTTCTCACGATCGCCAAAAGAAAAACAGAAAAAGAAAGACAAAAAAAACAGTAAAAAAGAAATCGAAATTTCGTTATTTCCATTTGCTCTCGTTTCTCTTTGTTATTGTTGAAAAATACGTTATGTCTTTTCGAACATCAAATACTTTTAATCTCTGTAAAGAATTGTAAACCAGAATAGTAAAAGCAAATTCGAAAGAAAAAAACGGCACGGTGATCGGATAGAAGTAAGGATAAGGAATTAAGATGGTAGAAAAAAAAAATATTCATCTGTTGCAACAGGTTCTAGGTCTATTGCCTTTAAAGGAGGACGTGAGTGAAACAAAAAATTTCTCTATTTATCTATATGTTATGTTAACCCTCGAACGGCCAAGCGATTGGACGGTTTATAATTACTCTGCCGTGAAGGGTTTGTTCGGCAATTCCCAATTATATATATATAAATATATATATATATGTATATATATATATATATATATATACATATATATATATAAATTTTTATTTTTCGTTTACGAATGTTCGCATGAGATATCCATAATGTTCATTAATACCAGATTTTGTAGTGCAAATACAGACAAAAAATCGCAAAAGAGTACTTGAAGAAAAGAAGAACGAAAAAGAAAAAAAAAACGACCTCGACAAGTAGTAGAAAAGTTTTGTGAAACCGAAATGAAAAAGTTCATCGAGAGTCGTTCGAGGACCCGCTTTGCCGGCCGAGGGTTTGAAAACAAAAAACAAAAACGAAATCTAACGATTAGTATTTATTACCGATCCCAGAATGAGTAAGTCCCGCAAGTATCAAAGTCAAAAAAAATCATTTCACATAAATTGCTAAATTAAAAACAAAAGAAAAATAATTTTTTATCTCACTCATGTCTTCCCTCACTGTCGCGGACTCTTTCTTTCTCTCTCTATCTCTATCTGTCTCTCTCTCTCTCGCTCGTAATCTCAAAGAGATTTTTTCCATTCTCACGAAAAAAAAAATTCGAGGACAACGGATTTAAAAAAATCCGTTGCCCGATGGTCCAGGCCGCGCGTGGGATATAGAACGTGAAAAAGAAGAAAATTGCGGGAAAGGGGATTAAAAAAAAGAAGAAGAAGCAAAAAGAATAGAAGGGCGCTGCTCGGACTGCGCGAAGGCAGAAAGAATTTCATTAGGGGCTAGGGAAGAGGTAGTCACTCGGAAGGTATTAGTCTGGGTCTCGGACTATCCCGACGACTCCTCCCGAGGATCTCTGTGGGTAAAAACAGCTCGGACCAACCCCCGTCCTCCCCCGACCCTCTCGGTAAAAGAGAAGAAAAAAAATCCTCGTTGGACCGAATTAAGATTCACTTTCACGAGAGAAACTCTCCTTCTGCACCGCGCCGATAGCTTCGAGTGTCTGACGGGAATGGAAAAGAAAAAGTACAACGAAATAAGGAACGATCCAAAGGATATAAAGGGAACAACGCTCGCGTAAAGTTTGTGTAGCGAGCAATTGGGGCACAAAACAAGGAAAATGGTCGTTGGTATGCGCGTTATTTGATCGATCCCTCGAAGACTGCGAATGAAAAAGAAAGTTCAAGACACTGACTCTCGAATTTTCGAACAAAGATTGAACTTGAATTGGTACTTAATTGGAACTTAGGTTGGAGGGTTAACTTTGTAATTCATTGGAGCCGAAGCTGGAGCTTTAATTCGTACTTAAGTTACGCATCAAGTTGAAGCTTAATGGCTACTTAAATTACGCATCAAGTTGAAACTTAATTGGTGCTTAAGTTGAAGCTTAATTGGTGCTTAATTGCGAGTTTAATTGGTGCTTTAATAGATGCTTAAATTGCAGCTTGAATTGGTGTTTAATTGATGCTAAAGTTGGAATTTAAGTTGGCGCTTAATTGGAGCTTAAGTTGGATGTCAATTTGCAGCTTTATTTGGAGCTTAATTTGAAGATTAAGCTCGTGCCTAGACTGAAATTTTGTTGTAAAATTCGAGCCTAATGAGACTTTATTAAAAACCTCAAAATCATTGAAATCAATGATTATTGGTACTGTCGATAATCATACTGGTAAATAAATAGATAGCATCCCACTACCATTTGTTCAACATCACGGTCCGACCTAAAACCTTGCGATGAATGAAGAAAAAGGCTCACATTGATTTTATACTTATCCCCGAAAAAAAAAAATTCGTCCCTCCACCCTGTCAGCCACCCTAAATAACTACAGCATCGTTCGGGAGCCAACCCCTTTTTGCATTAATAAAGCAACCCTTTCTACTGTCTATACTCGTGGAAACGCGAACGACCACAAAACAGCCTCCGTTCGGCCTTTTACATCGTAATAATACCGGTACGAAAATACTACAGCTGAGACACAAACACTTCCGTTTCTACATCTGTTGCTATAATATACATCTATATCACACGCGTAACTATAGACCATAGAATTATATGGGACGTTCAACGTTCAATGAAATCATCCTTGAATCCACACCATTATATTGCTGATTTTTTTTTTCACCACACATTCGGGTCGGTTCGAAATAGTGTTTGATATTTTTTTCCCAATTTTCATCTTAAATTATTTTCCGGATATTGAGGTTTGTTTTTTTTTCAATATTCCAACATTTTTTATGTCGCTGAAGTTACGAACGTTCTGGCACAATAAAATTAGATGTGTTTAACCAGGGAAAACTTACTCCTCAATTGTACGAGAGTATATACGTATTCGTACAAAAACCATATGATTTAGCCTGTTAATTGCCTTAAGAGACGATAAAATGAAGCTCGGGCTCGGTATGGTTGAAAAAAAAATTATTTCTCGCATTCCAAGCTCGCGTCCTGTTCTTTGATTATTCGACGAGACTGGCAGGACTCTCTAGTATGTACAAAAATATAAACGTAATATTTAGGAAAGGAACCTTGTTCGACGCCGGTCAGAACGACCATATTCCGTTCGGACGTTCATCAAGGTTCCTTTTCGAAATATTTTCATTTATATTTTTTTAACATAACAAAGAGTCCTATCAGTATCCTGGAAAATTTATAAAAAAAACTGGACACGAGCTTCGAATCCGAGAAACATTTTTTTTTTCAACAAAATCGATCCGAAGCTTCATTTTATCGCCTCTTAAGCCTATTAACAGACTAAATCATGAGATTTTCATATGAAGATATGCTCCCGTTCATTTAACGAGTAAGTTTTCTCTGATTAACAACGTTCAATTTTTTTTACCAGAACGTTCGTAACTTTAAAGACATCATTTTTTCGACAGTGAGCATAAAATAATACCAATGCAATTTTTCAATTTTTCTCAGTAAACGCAATGTCGGACCAACAACTTTGACAAAATTAACTTTTATCATTGTAATTTTTAATAATAAGTTATTGGCAAATTGAAAGTACGTTTACTGGGAAAATAGCTGAATATAAAAAAATGCTGAGAATTTTTTTTACCCACAATATATAAATAAAAAATGTATACATTAAAAACGTTAGGGGATGAGAATTTTGGAAAAAAAATACCAAAGACTTATTGGCTGAGATGCGATAAAAAAAAATCAGCAATAAAATCGACAGTCCTGAGTGTCAGAAATGTATGGAGTTGGTGTGAAATGTCCTATATACGTCTACACTTAAATAAATGAATATATATATATATATATATATATATATATTTATTTATTTATTTAAGTATAGACGTATATAGGATATTTCACACCAACTCCATAAATTTCTGACACTCAGGACTGTCGATTTTATTGCTGATATATATATATGGATAGGCAGAGGGAGAGGAGAAACGGTGCAACGACACAGAAACGTAACAGCATTTAAGGTATATATATATATATATGTATATATATAAAATAACAGCGAAGTAAGAGCGGGGGAGGGGAGAGACAACGGTGCAAAGTTTAAAATACACGTCGCCCACAACGACCTTGACACGTCGCTAAGTTCAAAGCACGACCCTGACAGATCTAGAGCAGAGACACACAGAGCCATTTGGCCGTTAGTAGTGGGGGAGCAAGAATGATAGAGAGAAAGGCGAGACAGGCGTTCAAATGTATATAGGCATCGTATCGACACGATTGACTCGGAACTGTCGTTCGACGTTGAAGAAAATCGAGACGCTCGGTAGACATCGTATCGCGCCCTTAATATTTCAACCCTCGGTTCATGTAATTTCGACATTGAAGGTTAGAGACCGTTGACTAATCGATAATCCAAACGGAGTATTCCAAAACATCATATTCAACGTTCTAAACACCATTGATTATATTGAATGAAAAGTACGACCGCGAAAAGCACAAGGAAAGTTTTTCATTCTCCAATGAAAAATGGCAATTTTTTTCAATTTTCCTCCAACGACTTTCGAATTTTTTCAAATAAATTCGTTGCCAAATAAGCCCTTCGACTTACAATGCAATATAGAGGAAAATCCCAATTGCAAATCACTAATTTAACGACAAAAATTAACCCTTTAAAACACACATACGTACAAATTCACATCCCCAACTTATTCATCACTTTCTAAACATCCTTTTGTCTCACGTAACATTTATTTTTTTCACTAGCTTTCTATCTATCCATTCGTACTCTAATTTTTACCCCATAAACCCATCCCCTGTGTTTTGAATTCCGGTGCTTACGCGTGTGTGATCGTGGAGGGTGCAAAGGGTCGAACAAGGGTTCGGATTTACTTGATACTCGTTCTACAGCCGGTCATTTAAAAAAGTTGGTCAAAAGAAAAAATCAAAAAAACTCGACAATCCTCAAAAAAAGCCACGAAGCTTTAACGATTTTCGAAAAAAAAAATCCATCTTAATTATGGTTTATTAAATTTATTTAGTACATTAAATGAAATATAAAATTTTTCTATTGTTTAATTAAATTATACCCTCGATTCAGCCCCCTTTTTTTATTAAAGAGGATCATCCCCCTCTCACGAGCCACATATCATTAGTTGGTTCAGTCTCGTATTTATGAATAATGACCAGCGAATAATGAGTCGTCGTAATGGTAATCTATACATCATAGTTTCGGATAATTAATACCCGCACAATTATTATAACGCGAGAATGACAAATTAATAACCGATGTACTCTCTGCGGTTAATTATGCCGGTTGTTTACCGGCATAAACCGGTTTTCAGAAGAGACACACACAGTTGTGCATGTGTGGAGAACGTTAATTGGACCATTCATTAATTTCAAAGGGTCCTTTGACCAGAGAATATGGTCTTTGATTAAAATATGAACATTTTTATTACATCAGAATCACGTGCAAATTGAAATGGTCGTCGGATTATTGAATAATACAAGAGGGGATAGAAAATCTGGCGTATTACATTCGGGTTAGTATATTTAATGGCGAAAGTGAGAAAAAATATAAAAAAAACATCGTCCTCACATCGAAGTTTCGTTAGTCACACCCCCAACCCCCCTTTTTTATCGTACTGAAAAACCTAAACGCAAGAATAAACGTGCAAAGTGTTAAACAGACAAACATTTAGCGTAAGTCCAGTATGAAATGAGACAAAGGGAAAAAATCGATTCGAGAGCCACCCCTGGCATGTGAAAATTGCAGTTCTCTGATGCCATAGTGGCACAGGGTTGGGGGTGAGGAGATAGAGATGCTGGAACGAGGAGTGGGTCTGAATTCCACGTCGACGAGCATCCAAAGGATTGTACCCCCTCCACAAAATACTGTGCGATTACCGTTCAAATTATTATCAGAGATGTAAAATTGAAAAGTTCAACAAAAACTACTAGGGCATGCTAGGAGGTAGACGAAGAGACAAAAAAACAAAACAAAACAACAAGAATTACATTGGAAAGGGTCACCTGAACGACGCTTCGAATTGGCAAACTCGTAATTCATATAACTGGGAAAATATCGGCGGTGGTTTGAGAAGGGTGTGGTTGATTGATGGAGGGGGTAGTTCGATTGTGAATTGGGCGGAAGCTTTTGTAATGCGTAACGGGTTTTGATGGGACCCACGAGAGTGAGAATATAATATCTTTCGCGTCGCGGTATAGCAACGATATCGATGGCCGGTCAATAGTTAGGCGATGGAGGGGGGCGGAAGGATGTGGGAAAATAGAAGGGAAGATCGGAAGCGAAACTCGCTCGGTGGAGCCCGCTTCCAGACAAATAAGTTATTGGGTATAGTTGGCGCGGTGATCGGTCTGCGCGCTACGGACGTAATATGAATAGTAGCGCGCGAACGCCGATGTTGCGACGAAGAACTGCGGAAGGGAGGGCAGAACGGCGTCGGAATTCGATTCGCCAATCGGCTCGCTGCCCTCCCCACTTGTTGACCATCGCGCGGGAAAAAAAGCGCGGCAATTTTTTTCCACGATCGGCCCGAGATCGGTCAATAATACAAGCGAAGTTACCCCCGGTTCCCTGCATGCGCGCTCCCGGTCAAGCGTCCAACCGATATGGCCATGGAGCCCCCTCCCTCACTACCCTCCCCGCGGCCCGCAGGGCGAGCAAATTCGGAAAACGCAGTAACGCACATGCGTCGCAAATAGTCGACACGAGAGATAGGAAATGCTACCGTAGACTTGCGGGACAACTAATTGGGGGACGGGGTTTACTCGTATCGATGTTTAGATAATTTAGATTTATATGGTTTTATATGTAATGTATAGTGCACATTTAGGCTATAGGGAATAATGGACAATTCCAACTACCCTTATCACGAAGAATCTTGATATAATATATCTGGATGCTTAATTCGTGAATATCGTAGCGAATCGTGCGAATTGTCAATATGTTTTTTTGAACCCTCATTGGGGACGTTGCTGACCATCTCTTTAAAAAAGAACAAGAGATCTTAAACGAATATGTGGAGAATTTTGTCGAGGAAGGAAAAATGTCGCGATAATTTTGGTTTTGTTTTTCTTTTCATCTCTCAATCAAATCATCTTACAAAATTAATATTTACTGAATTTATAAATTACAATTACAATTACAATTACAAATTACAAATTGAATTACAAATTAATATTCACTCAAAAATAATGCAATAAAATAAATTGACATTTTTGGAAAATCTTGCCGATCGATCGAAAAGGATTTTTTGCCACTTGGAACATATTTTATAATTTCTTGTGCGATGATATAATAAGCGAGCGAGAATATATATAAGGAATATATAGGGAACAATTTAAATTAAAATAGGACATAGGTATATACGAAGGTGGGTGAAAGGGATTTTGGGAAAGGGATGGCCAAGCCTGGCCAACGAATTCCAACTCCATATATCTCGGTTTGTATATCTCTATACCTATAGATCCGCCAGAGGCTATCAAAGATTATCTCTTCGCACGCAAAATTCGATTTGGCGACCAAAATCTAATGAAGGGTGGCGTGTATGTGTGTGTGTGTGCCAGGACGTAGGGGAAGTGGGGAGAGGGGTGGTGGTGCTGTTAACGCAGGAAATACGTAACAGACGCTCTCTCCTTGTTTAATCGGTTTTCCTCGCTAACATCCAATTGGGCGAGCTGCTTCCAATAACGTTTCCAAATTTACATCTCGTTCTAAATTACAAAAAAACAGAAAATATATCCCTCGTTACGAACGTAATTAAAAGAATTCGAAAATCCTAAACCGTTTCTCGTACAATCACTTTTCAAGTATTTCCCATGCACTTAACAACGGAACACTCGTGTGTGATTTTTTTTTTTTTAACGAATTGATCCAGCTTGGACACTTGGGCAGGGTTGATAAGGAATTCGAAGGAGGGTGGGAGATGAATTAAAAATACATAGAAAATATATAGAGGGCTTTAGTTTGGTGCGGAAAGGGTTTGTATACGAGATCGAGAAGAAAAATGATCGGCGTTCCGGTCCATCCCATCCCACTCGATCAAAGTGCGCCAAGGGGTTCGTTTAGCAAACCCTTCCTTGCGGTCGCTCCCTCGCGAGCCTCCTCGTACTTCTTACACGAGTCGCGACCCCCTCCTACATCCCTCGTTTAACGAGGAGAAAGAACAGGTCGCTCCGGGACACTTGTAAAAGGCGTCACGTATTTTCAGCGAAATTGACCGGACAATTTTAAAGCCATTCTCATCGCAACTCCCCCCCCCCCCTCCGGGTTTCTACCCGCGCGCTTTCGCAGAATGGGCAACCGCCGCTTAATACTAGGAAAAATTGCCGTTTCGTCGCGTCGCATGAATAAAAATTATACAACTTGAAAATATATTCCACGCTTGTTCGCGCGGGGCCTGTCGTTATATTTTCGGTTTATAACTGTCGCGCGGGGCTTTGAATAGGGGATGAACGTGTTTTTTTTTTAACTTCATCGGAACAGTATAAAATGAACTCGAGGGTTGCCTGGTCTCGGGTATTTGACAAATTTTTCGTCGTCAAGTCGTTCAACCCACCCCCCTGCCCCTCCCGCCCCGCCATTACCCCATCACAACCCCTTCGCCATACATTCAACCAATCTTTTGCCATTTCTGTCTCTGACTCTTCCCGGTTTCAATTTTAATTCGCTAATTTCGCGCTGTTTAAGAATTTACGAAGCCAGGAACGCTCAGACTTCGTGTTTTTCTCGTCGTCGTCCTTAGTCTTTTGGTCGAGGAAAAATCAAAGCAAAGTGTCAAAGTGACTCTTGAGACTCCGAATGCAAAATGTTCGAATCGGACTCACGAAGATATTCTTTTTTGTTTTTTTGCGCGCCTTTTTTTTCATCGCGACTTTCAAGCGAAATGGTTATTAAAGATTAAATAAGATGGAGGAAAAAAAACCCTCTGACACCTATTTCACTTCGAGTGACGCGCTGGTATATTTTGCCGTCGGCAAAGACGCACACCCCGAATAAATAAATTAATATAATCTGAGGAGAAAAAAGGCGCGTAATATTCAGAGCATCAATGAGACGACTTTGACATCGACGATATTCATAAATGATCATAACGAGTAATGATATGTTAAAAAAAAAAGAATCGTACACGTTAACGTAAGGATTTATCTGAGGGTTCATGAAATTTTTATTGGTTCGAAGAAAATGTATATCTATCGTTTTTTTATTTCTATTTATGAGCAAACAATAAAAGGGGTGGGTTCCGCGATACTTTTGGACTTGTCGAAAAAAGAAAAACGTATCGCAAATCCTAAAGGAACGATTCTGGAAAAATGTCTCTACGATCGAGTAAACAAATATTCAAATAGAAATCCAAAAAATTCAAAAACAAATGTCGAAAAAATAAATTGAATTTTACTCATAATTTTCCATTGGAATATTTTTTTATACGATCAAGGCAGCATTTCAAACAATTTTTCATTTGGGATTTTCTGTACGATTCTTTGCCGCGAAATAAAAAAATAAAATAGCGATTTTTCCCAATTTCAATTGTCGTGGGTAAATCAAGGGCTCACATACCCCTGCAAAATTATTATAAGGGTTATATGATGGAAAAAAAATTAAATTGGTGATTTCATATTTTTTATTAACTTGTCAACCATAAGAAGAAAAAAAATTTGATTATTTTTCTTCTGATAGTTGAAATGTTGATAAAAAATGTGAAATCAATAATTTAATTTTTCTTTCACCTTATAAGCTTTATAATAATTTTTCAAATTTACTCAGTTTGCAGCGGGCGTGGGGGTATGTGCGCCCTTAGGTCAAATAAATTTTATTTGACTCAAGTAAATGGTCATATCGCATGTATCAATTGTTCGCCGTGGATTTTTTGTCCACGCCAAGGTATTATCGAACTATCCAACTGACACAAATATATGTACTTAAAAATGAATGATAGAAAAACAAATGGGGTAAAAAATAAAGAAAATAGGCTAATGAACGTAAAAAGAGCGCCTTATGGCGAGCAGTTAGTAAAATTGACCGAGTCATCGTGGGGGCATCTGCATACATTGCCCGATGGACACGTATTGGCCCTATTCTAATTTTCTCTCAATCCCTCACCCTCATATATCCCCTTCCCACCCCCTCAGCCCTCGTACATTTTTTTCTACTTTCGTAAGGGTTAATTTGAATAGGGGTTCGTCCGGAGCCCGGGGACTACCGATACGCCCACACTCACGACTTTCTTTCACGTTTTTTGTTGTCGTAAGTTTTTTCCCGTATTCTCGCCCCTGTAGACCTTTTTTCCCTTCGCTTCTTATTTCATCGATTCGGCCCGGACTACAAGCAACGCTCTATTTCACGGCATACCAATTTCTTGCTTTATCGAACCCCTTTAACTGAGCGGACCACTATTTCCACCCGGGGGCCAAACTCATCGAGTAGTAACGAGCAATTTTTTCCTATCTTTTTCTTTTTTTTTACTTCTCGTTAACACCCGGGTGTCTTTTGTTCCCTCATACAAAACGTACAAATGAATTCAATAAAAATTTACGGAAATGGAGTATTAAAAAAAAAAATATATGAATAATAATCTTGAAAGTACTCAAGTTTTTTTTTCTGTCAAAATGCATTAAGCACAGAAAAAAAACGATTTATATTTTATTCGAAATAGTGAAGAGATCGTAATAAATGTGCTTTTTTGTTGAAAATTCACTTTTGCGGTTGGAAAAAAAAACAGACAAAGAGTTAAATAATCGATTAATTAGTTATGAGCGACGAAAAAACCGAGAATAATTCGTGTATTATTAGCGAGAAATAAATAAGAGTGAAGCTACTAGCTTTATAGTGGTTGGCTCGTTGGCGTCACAAGGGGGGTGGCTTTTTTTCTCGGTGTTAATTAACTTTTAATGGCCCGGTTACCGTGGAACCTCGGTCGCTGGCTTTGCCTCTTCTTCCTACTACTTATATGCACGCGGTGGGTGTGTGTATGTTCGTGCAAACCGAACAAACCACGTGACTTAAAAGCTTTGCTAACCGTTTTGTTCGTCCAACGTGCACACCGATTTTATACCGCGAGTGCTTATTTTTTTTCTTTTCTTCCTCATCCTTACTTAAATCCTCATCCTCTTATTTTTTTTATTTAAAAGAAAAATACCCTACATCCGAATCCTCGTTAAAACGCGTATTATTTGTAGCCAAAATTGCGGAATCTTTAATTCACTCGCAGAATCCACAATGTAATTATTCAAGCTCGAATTTTCTATCAATATCGATTGATTCGTTCTCTAACGTTTGCGTTTTTTTTTCTTGTTTCATCGATTTTATTTTGAGAGACGAAAAAACAATCATAACATAAAATGTCTCGTAATGTAAAAAGTCTGAATTAACAATTATTCATTTTTCTGGATTAACGACGATTTTTCATAATATTTGCAATAAAAATTGTGTTTTGGTTAAATAAGTATAAGCTTTAGAAAAAAAAAGGACTGTCAATCTTACTACTATAATAAAGCTGGAGAATTTGTATGTTTGTTCGAACGCGCTAATATCAGAAACTACTAATCCGATTTGGAAAATTCCTTTTGCATTAGATAGTCTGTTTATCCAGGAAGGTTCTAGGCTATATAACTTCATGATATGACCCTAATTTTACCATCTTACTACGATCTTACTATACTATAATAAAGCTGATGAGTTTATTTGTTTGAACACGCTAATCTCAGGAAATACTAATCCGATTTGATAAATTCTTTTTGCATTAGATAGCGCGTTTATTCGGGAAGGCTTAATACCATATGACTTTATGCTATGACCCTAAGAAGTGGTGGCGCGGCAGCACGTTGAATCGGGGGACAGAAACTAAACGCGGATGAAACCGCGGGGCCGAGCTCGTTTAAAAATAATTATCGAGTAGAAAAAAATCGAAACGATGAAAATAACGCAATGTCGTCAAATTTCCCACCACCGCACCTTTTTTTGTTCATGATAAATGATGGAATCTTGACGGAAAAACGAGAGCATTGTCATTTGGAAAATCGATGAAACGCGATCGACCTAATACAGACGACGGACGCGGAATCGTTTGAAAATCCCAATCAACGCGGTTCGTCCTCCAGATTGTTGCCATGAGAATATCATTTTTTTGTCTTCTTCTCCTCTTATTCTTCTTCAAACCCGACGACGACTCTCCTATTCCGCGACTTGTCTCTACCCTAGTTTTCCATCTCGCTTCGTGCCGCTCTCTCGACACTCTCTTATCTTATCGGCGCGTCGTTTGCAAGATAAAAAGACTGGCAATGGGCCGCCACTAAATGCATCGAGCTAAATTGCAAAACTTGCATCGTGTCATCGTCACAACGAAACTTTTCGATTCGCAACAAGACACGAATTAAACTATATTTTTTACTCATATATTTTCCTTTTTCAATACTGTTTTGTTTTTTTTCTTTATATAACGGTTTTTTTGTAATTCTTTCAATGTTCTGGAAGCGTTTTTTTAAATATTTAATATCAGAAAGGCACGAGAAAAAATTTGAGAATGAAAATGGGTCCAGGAAATGATCGGTGTTTTGGGATCAAGGCCGAGATTTTTATCAACGTGGGCCGTTCGCCAAGTTGTTATTTTAAGGTTTCACACGCGAAATTTGTGGCTCACCACACACAAACGTACGCACACAACGAACGAGAACCACATGTGTAACCCGAATACGACCGCAAATGGCACTTTGGTTCGCACCAAATACCAGTGCATTATCTTTTCCACCCCTTTGTCGACTTCATCAGTTTTTTTGTTCTCCTCACAATAATGTTTGGAAATTTAGTTAGTTAATTGAAATATTGAGATCGTGCTCCGTAATTGATACTGAAATACAGCAATTCCAATTGTTTCACTTATTATTATTATTTTTTTTTTTTTTTTTTTTTTTTACAAGGAGTTGCGGAATCCTAGTTACGGATTCCACCAGTCGACCTGGTGGAATCCTTATTATCCCGATTATTATTATTATTATTATTATTATTATTATTATTATTATTATTATTATTATTATTATTATTATTATTATTACTATTATACATAAACAATGAAATTGATCTGCAATCCATTCTTCATGCCGTTCTCGAAACAGATGTGCCGTGTTTAATTTTATTATCGATTTAACGTTCTGATCCTATACACGTTGTCTCTACAATGCGAACGAGAACGCCACGAGTATAACGAGAGAACAAAGAAATCTGGGATAATCCCCTCCTCGTATTTTTTTCAATATTCCACTCTCAACATTGAACAGATTCACAAACTAACGAAAATTCATTTAAAAGAAAAATGGAATAATATGGTGCAACATAGTAATTTTCCAGTCAACATAACCTCAAAAAGTGATTTTGAAAACTCCGTAAATAAGATAGCGAACGGTAACTTCACGTTCTCGCTGATGATGTTAAAACAATTAGCGGGCTATTTGTTAATAATGTTATATGTATTTGAATTTATAAAGAAAAGATAACGTTTAAAAGATCCGTGTTAAATTTGAACATCTCGGAATTGTGAATCAAGGGTTTTGTTATACACGATTAATTCACGTCTTTAAGAATCTCTCTCTGGCTCTTTGTCAAGGTCCCTTAAAGAGGAGGCTGCCTTGTGAGATTTCACAAGAATCATTCGGTACTGCAACACTAAGGGGTATCCTCCCCTCCCTCCTCGCGGCTCTACCCCTTTACGAAACGATTCTATTTACCAGACGAGACTTAGCATTACTGACTTAGTTTCAACCCTTTGGGTGCTCGCGACGCTACGCAATACTGCCCCTCTTTAACCCCCTCACTTTCACCTCCCCGTCATCCCCCTTGGGATTGCGAAGCGCACAGACCGGGGAGTGAAAGTGACTGAAGATTAACAAAAAAAAACATATACATATATCCTACTGTCGAAGAAAGGTTAGGTTAGAACTTGACCTTGCATACTTTTACAAGAATCTTACGAATTATTTATTGCCACATTTGGCATAGATAACTACACGAAAGATCCGTTCTCATCGTTCTTTTTTGTATAGTTGTTTTGTATCAAGGAATACGCACAAATGATTTTCCTTTGTCTCGCCACCTCGAGTTTTCAATACGTTCGCATTTTTGTTAAACAATTCGGAATCCATTTTTTCCTTTTGCGACACGCGGGGACAGTGTGAACGTAATGGAATTTCCATTCATTCGCTTTTTGAAACTATAGAGATTATCGGTTTGGGTCAATGTGAGATTAAGGAGAATCGCGCGAACACATAAACGAGCGCCATCTTTAACGCATGACGCTGGGTGTGACGTGTTGGCTTACCAGGCGGGACTCGTCAAGATCCGACGTAATGATATAATTTTCTTCAACCGTGACGATGCGAACATCCGCTAACGCTTGTTCAAACTATATAGATCTACACTCGTATTATATAGAAATGGTTGCTCGACATAGAGCTCTGAAAATTCAGGGTTTCATCGAACGAAAAACTTTCTAATCTCGTCTTTCACGAAAGTGAAAAGTTTCATTGTTTTTTTTAAATTAGATTACACGTACGAAAGTTTTAACATTTTCTATATCTTTCACTTAATATCTCCCTCTCTCGTGTCCTGCTGCGTGTTATATGAGACATTCACGGTTCCGACATAACTGCGTTTCATGCCAGACACTTCTCCAGAACCGGTCAGTAGGTTAACGATATCGAATGTTAGGACTTTTTGTTAAATGTAATATGCAAATGTCTTGCCTATATACAAGGCGGCAGTGTCTAACGAGAGAGTATTTGTACTTCACGACGAGAATTCGAATATCGTGAGACACAGTATCTGGAGAGTAAGAAAACTTGAACGGGAATTAAACGAACAAAATTGCGTAAAAGGTCCTTAAATAAAATCTTTGACCAGAAATGTAAAAAATAAAAAATAATCGAGATAAACTGCTCGGTTTTTTGTTCTTTTCATACCGCCACAAATTGACTCTGAATTATTAATGCAATTTATAATATCGAATATATTACGTCCATTGATGTTAAGTTTATCGATTACACGTTATTATTCAAGCTTAAATATCGTCGAAAAATGAACATTAAACAATTTTTTAAAATCAACTATTTACAAAAGTAGTTTCTTGAGCCTTCGTCAGCCAATTCAGATTCAACATCTCACACGCAGCGTATTTTATTTCGAAATAAATTAAAAATTCATTGCAACATAGCCGTAAATAGGAAACCGACTTTTTGAACCTCTTAATTTCATTATAAGACTGTCATTTATCGAAACAATTCTATTTCCAAGCAGAAATACAACTTATCACCTACCTATTACCGCGAGTTTCGTCTTGTCCGCAATGCTTACGAAGAGCCCATCAAATATAATGATAAAAATAACATTGCAATGCCGTAAACCAATTCTGACAGTGAAATGTTGGAAACACTCTGTCGAGCGTGTCCGTTAAGAAATTAGCGTTAAATTTTCATTCATTTGGAACCTTTGTCCTTTCGATGACGATATCAAAATGTAATGTCATTTCCCTCATCATTATGGATTTTCAAATAAAACGAAAACCATACTTGATGGAATATAAAATATTATATATCGAGAATTGTTAAAACGTGCGTAACAATAAAAAAACAAGGCCTTACAATTCTAGTGATTTTACTAATTTGTTTTCAATTTACGGGCGGTGAGAAGGGGGACGTGAACAAATGGGTCAATTTTTTCTAACATAATTTTGAAAAACTCGCTAAATCATTTTGAAGATTGCAAATTTCGTGACTGTCTTTACGAGTTTAAAATCAATAACTAAAAAGTTAAAATTTGTAGAACTATTTCGAATTTTTGGTATTTTATTTGTGCATTTTTTGATTCCCACAGAAACGCATTATTATTTTTCTTTTTCCAAACATTCATTCGATATCACGTAAAAAAATATTGTAATTACCGGAAATACTAATTTTCCTTCTCAACTCTCCGATAAATATTGAAAAATCATGACAATTTTGTTAATTAATATGCCCCGACGTCTCTTTCTATTCTCTCTCATCCTTAACGAACAATATTTTTTAAATCTCGATAAGAATACCGGCGGGGGGGAGGAAAAAAAAAGTTTTTAAAAATATGTATATAAGATTTATGTGATCTTTTCTGTCGAAGCGAGCGAAGCATGAAGCCCACAGCTTTGGAATATTGAGCACGGTCATAAAATAAGATATAGATTTCCATCTAGTAACTTTCTACGACGTCGCGCAATGAGTCGAACGAGTATACCTGCGGGCAGAGGGAAGGGGGCGAGGGAGGATATGTATTGGGGGGGGGGGAGTTTATACGAAAGGAAGGTGGACAGGCACGTGTGTGGGAGTCAAGACGCCATACGGCATACGAGAGACGCACGCCGCATGTGTGTTCCTCGGCACTTATAACTTTAGACCTCGGCGGAACGGACGAGCTCTTCTCTCTCTCGGCTCACTTCTTCCTGTCCGCCTGTGTGCGTGTGTATGCCCCCGCTCGCTGTTTCACGAAGCGCCTCTCGCGATTTCTGATATACGTTTTTCGCGGCCTACGTGCACAAAACCCTTCATACACCGAACCGACGCCAAACGCCCAAGAGAGCTCGCCCCTTCTCTCCCACCAACCCTCTCTCCACCAAGCTTATAAAACTCTTCGCGTTTCACTTGTCCCACAGTCACGAATGTGGGCCATTACAATGTTACTAACTGAATAAGAAAAAATCTCATTTAACTTTTAATTTTTTAATAATATATCGAATGAAAATTTATCTAAATTAAGGGCATTACCCTGCACGCCCTGAAAACCGAGAAAATTTGAAAAATTTTATTTTATTATAAAGGTTATATGGTGAAAAAAAAATTAAATTGTTCATTTCACATCTTTTATTAACCTTTCAAATACAGGAAAAAAAATTAAAACAATTTTTTTTATTAATATTCATGAAAACTTCACCAAAAATTGTCCTATCTGCAAAAATAAAAACGAATCTAGTCAAATATAGTAGTAGTAATACTCTGGCGGAGGGTTTTTTTTTTTTTTTTTTTTTTTTTCAAAAATAAAGAAATTACAGTATTTCAAACTTTAGTATGCAATGTAAATAAAAATTAACGTTTAATAATTTATAAAAAATTGTCCAACCAAAAAATTAAAAAAACTCTCGTCAGACTATAGAGCAAATAATTATGAAGATTCAAAAAGCAAATGTTAAAAAATATTAAAAATTGACTGAGTTATCGTGCTGACACGGTCTAAAAATATAGCTCCGACAAAAACGCGTTTAAATAATGGTAATATTGAAAAAAAAATTTTTAATTTTTTTTCTTATCGTTGAAAAGTTAATAAAAAATGTGAAATTAACAATTTTATTATTTCTTCACCGTATAACCTTTATAGTAATTTTTCAAATTTATTCGGTTTCAGGGCTACGCGAGCCCTTAATTGAAAATACGATTGTTATTTACAAAAGTCAATGACGTTGAGGGCACCATTAACGATCGAAAAAAGTCGTGTATTTCATATTTTCTGTGCGAAAAAAAAAGATCGCGTCGAAAATCTCAAACGAGAGATTGTTCAAAGTAATTTTTTGCACGTGCAAAAGAAAGTATTTGCATTGGTGTGTGAAAAGTGATAAGAAAAATTCGAAATATTTTAAATATCTATCTTATTTCGGAAAAAATGCGTCTCTTATCATTTTTTCATTTGAATTATTTGCTTCTACGAGCGTAGAAACATTTTCAACAATCGTTCGTTTTGGATTTTTCGATTTAACTTCCTTCGTTCACGCCAATTTCAAAAGCACCCTTAATTTGTAAAATGTTTTTGTAACTCCCCCGTGTATACACTATATTTTTCGAGACACGATGTGTACACTGAGTCTTTAAAAGAACAGTTGAGTTTTTAGAATTTTCTAAGGTTTTGAAAAATCTAAAAAAATTCTGGATTACTTCTTGAAGAGTCTACTACGTAGCCCAGAAGTTTTCAAAGTTTAAAACCGTTGTTAATAAAAGATGACAAATAGTAAAAAAAGCGGAGAGAAACATGAGTTTGAAATTTCGACTGTTCCTTTAAAGACCCAGTGTACACGCGCGGGGCTAAAAAAATGACGATATTAAATGATTAGTTTTTGAAAAAGTATAAAATTCATTAAAATTATGAAAAGCAATGTCGGACTGATGTATCTGTGACATAATAAATAAGTCATACGACGATCTATGTAAATTTACGAAAAGAGTTCTCTCACGGGTTGAACATGACAGGAGATGGCGGTCGGGGGTGAAGGAAAGGGAGAAACATTCGAGAGAAATGATGGGAGGGTGGAGAATCATAAAAATTTAGCTGAAGACTCTCGTCGCGAGTCGACGTCGCGTTCCAAGTCTTTTCGGGAGTTTTCCCTGTCTCCTTTCTTTCTTTTTTTTCTCCCTCGCTTCCTTCCCTTTCTCATCCTCTCCTCTCTGTCTATCTTGTCCGCGCGGGACATTCATTCTGAGACATTAATTTTTACCCCTTTCGGGAGAATCGTTCCGCGTCAAGAGGGACGCGGGTTGAAAAGGGGAGGAGGGGTGAGTGCTCGCCTGCCTGGGCATAAGAGACCATTCCTGCCTAATGACCCGAGTGTACCCCCCCCCCCCCACCCGCGCTTTTACAGCGTTTCTTTTTACGAGAAGCGAGGGAAAAAGAGAAGAAGAGCAATGAAAAAGCCTCGACGAAATACCCGTTAAGTGGTGAGAATCATCGTGAATTTTATTTTTATGTTCATTATTATATATAGAGTATACATATATATGTTTGTATTTTTTTTTATCGTGAATAAATAGAGTCAGCGGAGCTATCGGTTACTTTGATGGCTACTATCGCCACATTTTTCCATCAACCCGTTTATACAAAAAAAAAACATCGAAACAGGGGTTGATACTATGTGAAACGACGTTACTGATCTTAAAACTCATTTTAATGGGTTAATACGAAATGCGTCATCCCCTTTTTCTACTTCTTCTTCCTCCTCTTCAATTCCTATCTTCGAATTTCCGGGGACATCTTCACTCTACTACTTTTATTATTACTTGACGAGCAGTAACGACAACGATTTGTTGAAAACCAACTTTTTGTCTTTTTCTCTCGCCCTTTCTCATTTAGTTCTCTCTCTCCGTACTTCGGAGTGTCTTTCATTATTCACCCCGCCTTCAACCACTATGTCTGACCAGAGTGGTAACGGCCATTGTTTTTTCTTCGTTGTTTCTTTTACGATCCCTTAGACACTTCACTTCTTTCCGCACATTTTACGAGACTTTGTATCACCCGACAACCACCCCCTTTCTCCCACAAAGTCAAACTTAATGCTTACCTTTGATATTTCGTTATTTTAACTCAGTTATTTGTTGGATTGTCAAATATTTTAAATAATGCCTATCGTACGAATAAAAAACGATTTAAACGAGCGGGTAAATTGTTAATTCCATTGTTTTTTACTCGTTGTTTCACTTCTAACGTGAATTTCATAATTTTGACAACGGCACCTCATCAGGTGAATCGTGAATAAATTGTACGAGGGTTGAAGAAGGGAATGAACGAAATTTTCCGTAAAATCTAGCGGTGAACTTGACTGATAAACCTTAAACGTCAATAGAAAGAATGGAAAAATAAATTGAAATCGTAAAATCATTGATATCTATAAAATATTGCATTGTTAACGTGAAACTATTTTTGTTGTATTTGAGAAAAAAAGTAAAGATTAACAAGTCAATTTGACGTGACGATTTGTCGTCACTGCTAGACGCTTTTCAAAGGATCGTACTGTCTCATTTTTATTGCTTCGTCGGAGCGGGTTGATGGGACAAAATGTTTACAAGAGTCTCCCGTCGTTAATGGCAACGAAAATTGAGGGGACGCAATCATTTTCTCGTCATAGTCATCGAAGCCATCCCCTTTCCACCCTTATCGCGTACTCACGGCCCGGAAGGGCATGAAATTGCGTCGATAAATCAATCCCTTCGATATTAACGAAAGAAAAACCCCAATTTTGGCAATTCTGTGTTCCAAAATGGCGGTTAATGAATGGATGATGAATTTGACAACCATTTCTAGTCCATTGCCCTTTTCCGACCAGTTATGCTATCTAATTTCCTAAGAAAATTAGTGCCCTTAAGATTGCTCGAACCCGTAAAATCTCCGTGCAGAAGAAATCCGGCCGAGTTCGAAAAGTAAAAAAAAAACGTAGAGTTCTTAAAGAGATGAAGCGAAGAAAAAAAACACCACAAAAACTCTTCGATGACCCATGAAAATTGACGGTTCATCGCCCTCACAGTTACGAAGGTACCCAGGAAACGAGCTGTGTGCGTGTGTGTGTGATGTACCGTTTGGAACGATCAGTAAGGAAAGGGTTAGAAACCCCGCGGTCGATGACCTCCGCTCCCTCGGTGTGGGTCGCCATCAGCATATCCTCCCTCGCACCCCTTTTCCCTCTCCCCCCCTCTCTCGCGCTCTCTCTCACTTCAAAAACCCAACGTGATCGAGACTCCTGGGATGAAACATGTTCTCGGTAGCGAAAGAGTGAAACAACGACTGGAAGTAAAGAAGAGTAAAAAAAAGACGTAACGAGAGGAGGGAAAGAAAAGAGTTGATGCCTCAGAGGAAAAAGATTAGGCTGGCTATCTGGGGGCAGGTGCGGAAAGGGCACGTGAAAGAGATATAGAAAGAGGGGCGGGGAGGGGGGCAAACATATGCCTGAGTAACGCGTAATCCATCCCCGCTATATAAAACACACTTTTTATTCACCGATCGCGTAACCGTTTTACTTGTCACATCTTTAACATCTCCGAGCCGCAAAATTACCTCCAACCAACCTAAACCTACAATCTTCTGTATTTATTGTTATTTCTTCACCGCTTTACCCCTCGAATTATCGAGAAGTTCGTTGAACCCCGTAGATCAACGTTACGTCGCGGCGTCATTGGCCAGGGGAAAATGCCTAAAAAATGGCGTCGCACGATATCCTCACCCCCGATTGTTACAAAATATTTTACTCGATGATTC